>BQNB010063138.1:3381-22114 GCA_026074375.1 Tanacetum coccineum
GTTGGGCTTTTGTTTGATAAATCTTTGTACTAATTTGTTTCCGGGCCCAAAAACCTATTTAACTCGTTATTTGTTGAAAATTACGATTTCTTTGACGAGGTTTTGGCTAAACACGAATAAAGGATGGAAAATAATGAAAATAAAATAAATTAAGCTCTCATGGCTAAATAGGGCTTTCATTGATTTCTCGATCGATAAAACGGATCTATTTAAATTGTAGGATTCGCAAAAGTTTTAAAATCGACAATTTAAGTAAAAATCGACTAAAATGTAAAAGTAAACTCTTCAAGATTTATAAAACAATTTTAAGACTGGAAATAGTAGTGACCTTAAACACGGGGTTTTACATCCTCCTCTCCTTAGGGGAGCGCCATCCCAGTGCTCAATTCACCTTATTCGTCTACGGTTTAAATTGTGAATGAGATGGGGATATAGACAAGTCATCGTCGAGGTTTCCAACGAAAACTAAATGAGAAAAAGTCAAAACACCAAATATATGCAACGTGCATAAGCGAACGGATTGAATGTCGCGAGAATCCTTAAAAAGGAAGGATAAGATACATGACTTGAAGAAAAGGCATTGGAAACGAAGAATTTAACAAGTCGTCAATTCTTAGAAGCGATTAAGGGTTCATTACTATTAGCTTATCAAGTTCGCCACGGTCGATACAATTTTGGAAAAATCCATATAACAAATTATGAGTCGAAAGGAGTTCATAGCCCAAAGAATGATTCGTACGCACGCTATGTCGGATATACATAAGCCCACTCATTTATAATTTGTCTGTTACAGAAAGAGGCGTCCCAATCCTTGTAAGTAATAATTTATGTTAGGATTAAGAAAAAGACTCGGTCA
Source organism: Tanacetum coccineum (assembly GCA_026074375.1). Lineage (NCBI taxonomy): Eukaryota > Viridiplantae > Streptophyta > Magnoliopsida > Asterales > Asteraceae > Tanacetum > Tanacetum coccineum. The sequence goes on from BQNB010063138.1 coordinate 4,238, forward strand.
CCCTATGTATTTTCATGGAGAGGGTGTTGGAAGAAATCATTTGACACACACTCTTTAGTGTGTTTTACATATTCTCTCCATCCATCTCTCTCTCTAGCTCTCTCTAGTTTATATTGTGTGAAATATTAGGATCCTACAATCCTTATATGCTCGAACAAGTCATCTTCGTTGCAGAGGTAGAAAGGCCAGAAGATGAAATAAGTACACTTCCCCGTGACATATTACTTCAATCCCGAATAAGTAATAAAGAATCAACCCCGTAGTCATTTGTTGCGATTAAATCCTGAGAATAGCCTTTTGAACGGCTTTCGTAAATCTTTTATCCAGATCGTTTTAAGCAATAAGTGATGTTTTAGTTTTTGTGTTTTTGATCATAAAAGTTCAGCCCATTAACCAAAACTCACAGTCCAAAACTATTCAACCCATTTTGTCATTGTTACATTTAAATTCGGAGTCCATTAAAAACACATTAGTATTTGCGATTATATGATTAAAATAGTGCCATTTGATTTAAAAATCCATCTAGCCCATTTCACTTTCGGTGTGTTGATGAGTCCAAAACAAAACTCGGTGTATAAGCCCATTGACTTTTAGGGTAAATTGCAAACCCTATGTTATCAGTTATAACTTCACACGCCTACACACTTCTGGTTCTTCCTTATCTCTCCATTCTCCCAAAAAGCAAATCACAACGAGACCATTCTTCATCTAAATCTCATCTTTTTGCTACTAACATGGCCTTGTAACACCAATCGAAACAACATTAACAACAATCGAGCAACACCTTATCTTTCAGCCACGATAAATCAAGAACAAACCATTTGTCTTCGCGTTAAGGTTCAAAGATCTTGTAGTCAACCAAGGTCACGGTAGGTTTTTCTTTCATTGCTTGCGTTTTTGGTGCACGAAACAAAAGAAAAGAGTATAACGAAATTGTTATAACTCGTTCTTTAATTTCAGATAGTGAAAGAAAGTGTTGTTCGTTTATAATGATCAATGATGAACTCTCTGAATGTGTTTGTGATCTGAAAAGGGTCTCGACATAGTTATTCAACATGAAAGATAATCTGAGATCGTCTTGTTCTTTTGTATTTCGAGTTTTGTTGAAAGTTGAAAATGATTTGTGATGATGGGAATAGATTAGATTGTGTCGGATTTGGTTGTGATATGAAAAGGTTGTGGTTTTGTGGATTGTTGTAGATGTGGTTTGTTTGTTGTTTGTCACTCTGTCTTTTTTTTCGGTATGAATCTCATATAAACTCGGTAATCATCTTTTGAGTTGACTCACTGATTCGACTCGGTTGTCGAGATTCATTCTCGATGTCGATTTGTAACATGTAGGTACAAATCTGTTCATTGTTTTCTTTTTTGTTTTGTCCATGAAAAACAACTTCGGAACCCATTTTCGGAAACTAAATCAGAAACTGGAAGAAGCAGTTAGAGTTCCGAGTTTGACCAGATCTGCCAAGTTTGACCAGATCTAACAAACTTTGACCAGTCAACTATCGAGTTTGGCTGTTGAATTTGATCAAATCAGCACTTAAACCACATCGTATGATCGAATATGACTGAGTTTGTTCTTACGATAAAACCGTAAGCAGCCAAACTCGATCATATCAAACATAATGAATCTGAACATATTAATCTGAACATAATAAGCACAAAATAGACTCAATAAGCTATCTGAACAGAATCTGAACCGAATAAGCATAGTCATCAGATCTGAATAAGTTGCTGAACACAATAAACTGCTGTAAAAGCCTCAACAAACTGAATCTGGATTGAAATAAGCTAAACTGGACCGAATAAGCTCAAATAAGCTACGAAAATAAGCTGATCAGAATAAGCTGTAAACATCACAAATCGCTTGTGCAGCTCTGATACCACTTTTAAGAAATCTCGATTCACGATCTCGGGAGGTCGGGGATGATAGAAATATATAAAAGCCATTTTAGAGAGAGAAATTGATTTATCATTGAATGATTAGTAAAATTACAATTATGAGGTTCACCCCTCTAAGGAAGATTCGAGGGGGTATTTATAGCCTAAACACAAGCCATCTTTGGACTAATTACATTTCTAGTCCTTGTGTTTAAGACTAATGTAATTTCCATATAGACACCACATTTTTAATCCTAACAGAAAGGTACTATGATTAGACAATTTCTAGTAATGTGTGTTATGTGTAAGATACTTTTGTCCTTGGTTGGGTTAGTTTAAGGAAAAGTGGTGTTTAAGTTTAGTTTGAGTTCTCATCTACTTGTATCTGGCCCCATATGTTTAATAAGTGAGAAATTAGTTAATTTTTATGTATTGGGTATAATAGTGGGTATTTGTTTAGTATAGATGGGTATTGGTGCTTCCGGGTATGCCTAAATGTATTTTATTGCGAAACGTAAACGTTTTACGTAACCAATAAAAATAAAATGTAAAAAGTTAATAATTATTCTCATAATAATTGTATAACACTTGCTTGACATATTCATTTATTTGTTTGGTGTCCGTTTATGATGAATGTTGATTTTTAGTTTAAGCGATTTAACTATAGGATAATAATTAAAAGCGAACGCATAAAACTCTAAAAGTAAATAATGGAATAAATGAAGTCGTAAATAACCTAAATATTTGAAATGTTACAGTCTCCACTCGTTAGAAGAGCCTTGTCCTCAAGGTTCAAGTTGCAACACTTGACGAAGGTACAGGTTTAGTAAAGAGATGCGGATACTTCTTTTGAAATTGGTCTTCACGTTCCCATGTGAACTCAGGACCTCTCCTTGAGTTCCATCGAACCTGGATTATTGGGATACGGCTTTGCTTCAACCGTTTGACCTCTCGATCCATGATCTCTATGGGTTCCTCCACAAAACGGAGCTTACCATCAATATGTAGTCCTTCCAACGAAACGGCTAATGGTTCGTCGGAATAACATTTCTTCAAGTTGGATACATGAAATGTATTATGAACCCTGCTAAACTCTTGAGGAAGCTCAAGCTTGTAAGCAATGGATCCAACCTTTTCCAGCACCTTGAAAGGTCCAACATATCTAGGGTTTAACTTCCCCCGTTTGCCAAAATGTACGACCCCTTTCCAAGGTGAAACTTTGAGCATAATCCTATCCCCAACTTGAAACTTCATCGGCTTACGCTTTAAATCGGCGTAACTCTTTTATCGATCATGAGCGGCTTGCATTCTTTGCTTGATCTGAATTACCTTCTCAGTTGTCTCTTGGACCATTTCTTGACTGGTGAGTTGAACTTGTCCAACCTCGGCCCAACAAACAGGTGAACGACACTTTCAACCGTAAAGTGCCTCGAATGGTGCAGCCTTGATGCTAGCGTGATAACTGTTGTTGTAAGAAAACTCAACTAGTGGTAAATGTATAACCCAATTATTTCCAAAGTCGATCACATAAGCACGTAGCATATCCTCGAGAGTTTAGATAGTTCTCTCGCTTTGTCTGTCAGTTTGCGGATGGTATGCAGTACTCATATCCAAGCTAGTACCCAAATCCTTTTAAAATGATCTCCAAATATTTGATGCGAACCTAGGGTCACGATCACAAATGATTAAGATAGGTATTCCATTCCTCGTGACTACCTCCTTTAGGTATATTTTTGCCAATTTCTCCCTGGAATCAGTTTCTCTCATTGGCGTAAAGATTGCAGACTTAGTAAGTCGGTCAACAATCACCCAAATGGTGTCATAACCTTACGACGACTTAGGAATCTTTGTAACAAAATCCATTGTGATGTTATCCCACTTCTATTGGGGTATCTCGGGTTGTACCAATAAGCCCGATGGCCTTTAGTGTTCGGCCTTGATTCTAGCACATGTTAAACATCTGCTAACATAGGTAGCGATGTCGGATTTCATATTGGGCCACCAATATAGCTTTTTCATGTCTTGATACATTTTGTCAGAACCCAGATGGATAGAGTATTTTCATTTGTGGGACTCGTGCATGATCACAGTCCTTAAATCACCATAACATGGCAACCAACTCCTGCCATTTAAGCATAGAGTTCCGTCGGCATGGGGTTTTAACTTTTCCTTTGGTATATCCTTCCTGATCATACCTCCTACGTCTTCCTTCTTGATGTTCTTTGGTTTTTGTACTTCTATTTGAGCTTCTAAAATTTGTTTGGGGCGATCCAAACCAATAGTCATGACTAAGGCTCGAACCCGTAATGGCTTAGTCCGTTCTTTACGGCTTTAAGGCATCGGCTACTATGTTTGCTTTCCTCGGGTGATAATGAATTTCATAATCGTAATCACTAAGCAACTCTAACCAACGACGTTGCCTCATGTTCAGCTCCTTTTGGTCAAGTATGTGTTGTAAACTCTTATGATTCGTGAACACCGTACGCTTGGTTCCGTACAAGTAGTGTCTCCAAATCTTTAGAGCAAACACCACTGCACCAAGTTCCAAATCATGAGTAGTATAATTTTTCTCATGAATCTTCAACTGTCGTGATGCGTAAGCAATCACCTTCTCATTTTGCATCAACACCGCACCCAATCCTTTATGCGACGCATCACAATAAACAATGAAGTTCTCAGCTCCTTGAGGGAGAGCTAAGATAGGTGCGCTACACAACTTATTCTTCAATGTCTGAAAAGTTGCTTCTTGCTTGTCACCCCATTCAAAGGCGACTTTCTTTTGCATGAGCTTGGTCATTGGCTTAGCAACTTTTGAGAATCCTTTGATGAATCTCCAAAAATAACCGACAAGACCTAAAAATTGACGTATCTCCGTTGGAGTCTTAGGAGATGCCCAATCTTTTATGGATTCGATCTTGGCGGGATCCACGTGAATGCCTTGACTATCAATCATGTGGCCGAGAAATTGTACCTTGGGAATCCAAAATTCACATTTAGAGAACTTAGCATACAATTCTTCTTTCTTAAGCAATTCCAGAATTGCCTTCAGATGTTCTTCATGTTCTTTCTTGTTCTTTGAATAAATTAGTATATCGTCAATAAAGACAATTACAAACTTATCCAAATACGGTTTGCACACCCGATTCATGAGATCCATAAATACCGCCGGTGCGTTCGTCAAACCGAATGGCATAACTTGCAACTCGTAATGACCATACCGAGTCTTGAATGCCGTCTTTGGAATATCTTCTTCGCGTACTCGAAGCTGATGATAACCCAATCGCAAGTCTATCTTAGAATAAACACTGGATCCTTGTAGTTGATCAAATAAATCGTCGATCCTTGGGAGTGGATAACGATTCTTCACAGTCAGCTTGTTTAATTCCTGATAGTCGATGCACATTCGAAATGACCGGTCCTTTTTTTTGACAAACAAGACCGGAGCTCCCCAAGGTGAGGAACTGGGTCTTATAAAGCCCTAGTCGGATAGTTCTTGCAGTTGCTCTGACAACTCTTTCATTTCGGAAGGAGCTAATCGATAAGGTGCTCGTGCTACAGGTGCAGAACGAGGCATCAAATCGATTTGGAATTCTACTTGTCGAGTCGGTGGAAGACCCGACAATTATTCAAGAAATACTTTAGGAAAATCTTGAACGATTGGTACGTCCTCAAGTCGCTTCTCCCCCGACTTGTCTTCAGTCTCCTTTATAGTAACATGTGCTAGAAAGACATGATGTCCTTTCAACAAATATTTCTGAGTTTTGGTGCAAGAAATGATGTTCAAACGAGTCTCGTTTCCCTGATTGCTTCCGTCACCATGGACAATTAAGGTTTCACTTCCCCAGGGAATACGAACGATCTTCTCGGCATAAGCTATTATGGCATGATACATTGACAACCAATCCATACCAGTTATGACGTCAAAACTTCCAAGTTCTACGGGCATCAGGTCGATGTTGAACGGATGATTTAGTAAATTCTCTAATGGCAAGCAAATTTGATAACGAATTGTCCTAGGGAGACTAGTGATGTGTCTCGGCTTTTTGGCTTAGGATTTGGTATAAGAGGATGTCAACTTTATAGTAAAATGAAGTAAAGGTCTGCTTAGTTTCCATGGTTACTAATTCGATTTTCCAAAGTAAACGCGTTTTATGAATACAGACATAAAAATTTGTTTTTCAAGGATGTAAGTAAAAATGGATTTATTGAAAAATGTTACATGGTGACTACTCTCAGCATGGCATAGTCCTTCCTGAATTATACATAGGTGATCAAGCTATGTATATTTGAGGGCTAACGATGCGATGCTTATTTTTATCAAAATTGTGTTATGTATAAAGAAGTATCAAAGAGTTCTATAAGATGACAAAATGATTCACAAGGTGGATGTAAGGTTGTTGATAAGATGACAATAAGATGGTTTGCAAGAACTCGTATGATGGTTTACAAGACACTAGCTAAATGACTCATGGGGTGTCAATAAAATAATTTATGTGATAACAAACAAAAAAATGGTTTCATAAGGTAAGAACGAGGTAATTCATGAAGTGATAGTAACGTAGTTTTTAAGATGGTTGTGAAATAGTATATAAGATGTCAAGAAGGGAATTTATAAGATATTCATGAAATGATTGAGAACATTTTATAAAATGTTAGTTTATTGAACAATGGTAGGGTAACTTGTCAACGATAGTAAGATGGTTTGCAAAATGATAGTTTATCAATCGATAGTGAGGTAGTTTGTTAATGACATCGACTTTGTTTATGAGGAGATACTAAAATTTTTTATGAGATGGTATCATAATAATTTTTGAAGGAATCACATGACAGTTCATAATGTAATAGTAAGGAGTTTATGTTTTGATAACATATTGTTTATGAATATATAACAAAATAGTTTTAAAAATTGACCATGAAAACAGTTTATGAGGGACAACGAAATAGTTTATTGTGTGACAATGATACGTTTCATAAAATCATAATGTTTTAGTAGGTGGTTTGCATGGATAAATAGAGAGTTGAAATAAAATTGACGAAGTTTTCATAATACCATAATCCGATAGATAATTTGGTTCATTGTTTTTCCCTCCAAAATACTACATGTTTTCTTAATACTACGAATTTCCAATACAAGCTAGTTCCATACATCATGAAGCGAGATGTCTATGAGTGTTGTCCGAACTGACCGATCACGAGCTCCGTGAGTTTTTTGAAGCCCTCTCGGTCCTGACGCTGGGACTCCTGAATTGCAGCCAACTGCTGCTCAATCTTAATACGAGCCTGTCTCTCACGATTACGAGTAATCTTCTCGATTGTCTCTGTAGTCTTAATCCTAGCACGCAATGAAGCATTCTCTGCCTCTGCAATGTCTACCCTAAATCTCAGAGCCATCAGCTCCTCCTGTATGGGTACTCCTAATAAATGCTCCTGTATGCCTCATATAGCCTCCCCGTGTTGGGCTTGTGTCCTCACAACGGCCGCTGCAGGAAAAGCAACTACAACGGCAGGCTCTGAGTGAATGATATCCATCCGGATATTGATCGGGTCCCTAAGATTCTCCTCAGCAGAGACAGGAATAGTGGGTGCAGCCATAACCTGCACAAGCAAAAGTTTATATAAATCGTCTTTATATGAAACCATGCAGGATGCGTGCAGTATGAAAGGTAAACACGATGCAAGATGATGCATGGTGAATGAATATGCACACATGGCAGGGATGAAAATGTGACATGGTGAAATGGAATGTATCATGGTATGAATGGAAGATGGTATGAATGAGTGGTGGTATGAATGAATGATGGTATGAATGAATGATGGTATAATATCATATAACATCGATTAATGTTTAGGACATACGATTTTATAGTATATTTTGTCTTAAGAAATGATTTAGTATTTATATAATAACTCTTATATAAATAAGTGTAAAATGTATGCGAGGCAGAGTAAGTAGATATATATACACATCCATATATATATAAGACCAATAATAATATACTTAATAAATTATAAACACGTATGTGAACCATGCAACATCTAGTATACCCAACTAATGCAACAAGTAATGTGTGAATGAATGTCCCATGAAAATCCCTTTGTATGATGCAATGTTTGAAAAATGATTATAGTCCAAGTAAAAACATTTGACCTGGTTCTCTATAACCTTGGCTCTAGATACCAATCTGTAACACCCCCAAATAGGGTCGTAGCGGAATAATGTGTCCGGGAGCATTACTTCATAGATCAACAACACAAGATATGAGAACGACCTTAAAAAGAGTCATTTGAAAATGATACATTGGATTTAATAAATGTTGTTACAAAATCTCAACGGCTTAACTTGTACACCCTTGAAAATGTAAAGTTTTTAGATCATAACAAATATCCTCAAAATGTAATGCCTCTAAATCTTTATGCAATGACTCCAAAATGATTAACCACCAATGTATCTCTTTGCTCTTGTACCTCATAGACCCGAGAAAACATGCTTTAAAACGTCAACATAAAGTTGGTGAATTCACAGGTTTATTTAAATATAATGTAGGACCACAAGATTTCCCCGTGATTATGCAACCTGTACACCCATCACTAAATGTATTTACGTTTCCCTAAGTTCATGACACTGAAGCTTGACATGTATGAATGCAATATAAATATTGCCACATTGCCCGTGATGATGTTCAACCCTAAACATCCCAAATCCGACATGGTATACATCCGTTGGTTCACTCCGTGACACCAGTGAGAGCTACTCACCCGAATGGGGATGTCAATCCCATATAGATCTATTTATAACATTCGCGCTCACACAAAGTAATTGACGGTTCATGATAATAGGCTCAAAGGGTTATCGCTACTTAGGCAAACACGTAATCATGATAAAATGTACTCTTGCATCCAATTTGTAAAACAATGCATGTATCTCACCCTAAAAGTTGTAAATCATTGATATAGTAAAACATGGGGCTATGAACTCACCTTAGTGAGTAAACTGGAGTATATGAATCAAGAGAATGGAAACGTCACGGATAAGACCGAATGCAACCTAATTAAATATAGGTCGTATGAGTACTAAGTACTTTGAATAACTAATACCACATATAATTCTATATAGTTACATCACCACTTAAAAGTGTCTGTTTAATTTATATAATTAAACAAATAAAATTTGCACTCGTAAAATAAATGTCCATGTATTTGAAATTGTGAAAGTGATATACTTATCCCACAATTTGTTATTTGCCAAAAACACTTGATGTATTATTTATATAATTTTATTATATAACTAATTTAATTGTTTGAGAAAATAATATTTATAAGGGTAGATACATTTATAAATATTACTTTAAGTAAAAACGTCATATCTTTCTCGTTTTAATCCCGTTTTTAATGTTCTTTATATGTATGGATTCATATTTGAAAAATCTAATCAAAATTTACTTTCTTTATATGATTAGGTACTGTTATGAACAGTAACAGTAAGTGAAAGTTTATAAAAATACTTTTTTATAACTTTAATTATTAAAATCGTATTTTAATTGTATCTCATTCGTTTAATTTGGTTTTTAGTGATTCTTATGTCCACGTCTTCGTAATTAAAAACTATATCCTAGAAAAATATTTCTCAATAGCCCACTATTATGAACAGTAGCAAGTTTTTATAAAATTACTTTTATAAAGTTACTTTTACCTATTTAATTACTTAAAACATGTAAAATCCATAACTAGTTCATTATCCATTGGTTTTCCAAGTTTCTTATATTTTTGAAATCACAAAAATATGTACTTTTAAGGAAAACTACAAAACATTCTATTCAAGTTTGAGTTTATATAGTTTTTATAAACTTAGTTTTATAAAAACACTTTTATACACATTATCTCGTAAAAATCATAACTCCTTCGTTATTTATCGGATTTTCCAGTTTCTTATATGCTTACGATCGTTATGAGATGTACTATTTTTATAAAACATATAAATGAATTTTTATTGGGTTCAAATGAATAGTAACTTTTAAATGTTTAATTAACTTGTTTTATACACTTTTAAACTTAATAAAGTTACTACAAGTCCACTAATTTATAAATTACATCCATTGTGTATAAATTAGGTCTTTTACATTGTGTCTATCATAATGAGTCCATATTGTCCAAGAAAATTATCCAACATATTTATTTACTTATCTAAACTTTATAAATAAATAAATAATCATAACTTGACAATTAATTATATAATTTATCCATGGCTTTTAAATCCTTGTTTTAAACATATTAACATATTTAAAACATCATCTTAACCCTAAATACAACATAATTCCTGTATCTTTGTACATGTAATTATTTTATAACATCATAAAATAAACCTAGGTGATGATTTAACTATACACAATTATATAAAATATGAAATTAACATAATGAAAAGATTAGGGTCTTAAATAAACCTTAGATGAGTGTATAATGAAGGTAGGACAAGATCAAACTCAACAAGCCAAACCTTAATTCGAATTTTGAAACTAGAAAACCCTAATTTAGTAGAAACCCTATTTTGATCTTCTTTCTTGCTTAACCCCCCCCCCCTTTAATTACCAAACTAAGCTTCCAAGACACCTTGTATATGATTAACAATAACCCTTAAATACTTGTAGCTTTGAAGAAATGAAATTTATATGAAACCCTAGTAAGACAATAGTGAGCCGTGGGTTTGGATTGAGAACAAGAGAGAATGAAGTTGTTTTACTTGTAATGTGAGAGAGTGTATGTTGGTTATCATATTACTTACCTTATATAGCTACTAGGAATGTCCCAATACAACCTTAAACAAACCATGAGGTGTAGTGGTTTTAGGGTACACCTTGTAAGAATTTGGAAGTGCTCTCCTCCTCCCAAGATACATACACGGCTCAAAATGGGTTTTAGGGTACCATGATGTGCCAATTTCTAGATACATGGGATTAATATGTACTTGTGTGTAAGGTGTGACTAGGAAAGCATTATACTAGTGAGTTTAAGGTTTCATTATGTGTGTATATGCTTATATCCGGCCATATGACTTATTTAGTGAGAAAATGAATTAAATTTTAGGTATTGGATATAAAAGTGGGTATTTGTTTGAGTAATAAGTGCTTCTGGGTATGCCTAAATGTAATTTATTGCGAAACGTAAGCGTTTTACGTAAACAACAAAAATAAAATAGGAAAAGTTAATAATTATTCTCATAATAATTATATAACACTTACTTGACGTAAACTTTAACTTGCTTGGTGTCCGTTTACATTGAATGTTGATTTTTAGTTGACGCGATTTAACTATAGGATAATAATTAAAAGCGAACGCGTAAAACTCTAAAAATAAATAATGATAATAATTGAGTCGGGAAATGACCTAAAAATGAGAAATGTTACAGTGTGGGTTGTGTTCGTGGGCTACTTCAACTTATGTGTACATCTTATTTTGTGGCATCTTTCTATAGCTTATTTTGAGGTTATTTTTAAGCTTATAAGTACACAGATTGTTCCTTCATATTTTAAAATTATTTTTGATCTTATTTTACTCGGATATAATTTGTAGTTTGGTGTTGAGTCAAAATTTTAGGCTTACTGTTCATATCCTTTCATTTGGGCTAATATTTTCACACTATCATTCTGATATCACATATCAATCTTTTGGTTTTCAGTGTCTATGTCATGACAACATATTCTTGTGTTTCCTTAAGTCAAACAAGTGGATAACATTTTTTTTGTTGTTTCTTTCTTGTCTCAAACTGTATATGTTCCAACCATCTTATTTTCGAGCTTCTTTTGGGGTTGCTTTGTTTGAACGCGGGCTTGAAGAGAAAAAGATGAAAGCAAGAAAGACGATAGTACAAACCGAACAACTTGTTTTCATTTGAGAACCGAACAACTTGTTGTCAAGGGTGAACCGAACAACCAGTTTCATTTGAGAACCAAACAACGTCAAGGGTGAACCGAACAACTCAAAAAGCCTTAACAACCGAACAACTCAAAAGGCTTTGACAACCGAACAACTCAAAAAGATTTGACTACCGAAAAACTCACAAAGCTTTGACAACCGAACTACTAAAATATAGTTGAAACCGATTTATTCAAGCCCAAACCCAAACCAAGTCAACTCGGTATTTATCGAGTTGACCCGGGTCAACTCAATGAGTCAGCTATGTCTGGTCAAAGAAAAATTCAACGACAGAAACAAGAAAGAAGAAGACAGACAACATCAATCGAATCCAATATCAACAACCAACTAAATTACAACAACACAACCTCAACTCAACATCATACATCCCCTCGTCACATAACAAAACATCATTCCACATCACCATTATCTAACCTATCATATCTTAATCAAGACTCAACAACATTAAACAAGATCTGAGTATTTTTCTTTCTTTCGTATTGCACATCTAAATTAAAGATCTTTAAAGATCTAGACCAAGAAAGAAAAAATCATCATCGAGCTATGTAGAGTTAAAAGCCTCTATCAATTTTCGAACATAAAGAATGAACTCTAACAAATCTGTTAGATTCAATCTTTGGTTCGGTGACACTAGAACAAATAACATCACCTACCCGAGACCTTAATCAAGATCTTAGCTGTTTCATAGGGTCTTCTTTGTGCTTCAATCAATCAATCAATGTCAAAAAGATTTATGGTTCGGCATAGGCAGTAACAATCAAAAGGATTCGTTTGATTTTTTATGAAGGGTCTCAATTTCTTTTGGTGATGATTGTTATTTGTTTGAAATGACTAATGAGATATAAGGTTGGTTGAGTGGAAACTATATGCAGATGGACTGGAAACTTGGATATGGTTTTGGGAAGAAGATAGGTGGAGGCGGTTGTATGTGAAATTAGGGATAAGAATGCCCTAATAAAATGAGATAGGAAGCATTTATATGGAACGAATCACATTTTGGGTTTTACAAATTCATAAGCCGGGTCTCCTATTTCAAATTGGGCCATAATTCTTTCAAAGTGTTTTGGGCCGAATTTATGGTTTGTGGCAGACATGGTTTCATTGATAAATAGTGGTCTAGTATAAGTTGGTCAAATGTTGGGCTGAGTTATGATATCGGGCCGAAAATGCTTATGGTTAATCTTTTATGGGCTCGTGTTATCGGATTGAGCCGAGTATTAAACACTTTAATGTCGGGTAAAGTATAAAAGACCGGGTTTATTACTTGGATGGGCTGTGCTTATGTTAATCTATTGAGCCCGATATCCGTTAACGATCATGACACAACAAAAATCACGAACAACAACACAACAAACACAATACATTGCACTAAAAACGATCCTTATCAAAATTCACCTTCATTCATAATGGCTAGTATTGAATTTTAATGATCACGGGGTTTTGTACGATGTTACTTGTTTGGGATTGACGTAGACTTTCATGGGAAGCGTACTTATTTCGTCTTCGGTTCTTTCTTTCTCCACAACGAAGATAACTTGTATTAGTGATGAAGACTTAGATATCTAGTTGCTTTTGTGATTCTTTCTACCTATACTCACAAAGTAGCTATCACTTTGTAGTACTCAGTGTCTCACCTCGTTGAGGAGATTTCAAGTGGTGATGTATTTTTTGCATACTTTTGGGTGAGTATATGGTACTCAGAGATTTGCCTATGCACCGTTCTTCGTCATACGGATAGTACAAGATTAAGTCACAAGTGAAGGATTATGCTTCAATCAGTGGTCATCAGTATTAGCCTACAGAATAGATAAGGAGATTTAGATCGGGTTGATCAAGAGAGATTTGTAAAGAGAGTACCGACATCTTCTCATAAAGTATTGCTTATGCAATCACGGGCTATAAAGCTAAGTAAGCAGTTCCAGTTGGCATATGATGTACACATGTGTAGGATGATTCCTTAGTTAGTCATCATCCTGGAGGGAGAAATGTGTAGCAATTGATATATGCACTTTCCTGGAGGGAGAAAAGTGCTTTTCTGGGTCTTAATTGATTTTGGTGCTACGGTTTCGACTTCAGAAAAAAGGATTAAAATGTGTACTTTGGGCTGAATTCAAACAAGACTGGAACGCTTCCTAAGTGAGACGATGTTAATGATATCATCCCTTCCTCAAGAATGGTGTATTAATTCTTATCAATCTCAGGGGTGTCTGTTTGGGAGGGAGCTGAAGATTTCAGCAGTATGTTCGTCTACGAGCTAAAGAAATAAAGCTGGAGTATTCAAGTAGATCGTCAAAGATATTCTCAAGGAATACTGGACTTCATTCTTATCATTTTTCTTTATTTTGCTTGTAGGGAACATTGTAACCAATTCACGTGTGACGCCATCTTGGAGGGAGATTGTTAGCCTCACTTTTTAGTGAAGCTGGCGTCTTACACGTGAATTGGACTAGTTTTGGACACTGCATGTCATGCAGGAGTCATTTATGTAAACTAGGAATAGTTTGCTTTTTATTTTAGTATAAATACCCCTCATGGCTCTCCATGAGGGGTGGTAGATGTTCATTTGTAATTTTCCCTTTCTCTCTTTAATCTAATATTTTCCTTTTGTGTTCATCTCACCTTCTCTCTACTTTCTCTCACTAGAAAATAACAATGTCTCATCTTTTGTTCTTTGATCAACCAAGACCCCTCGAAAAGGTGTTTTTGATCTTTGTCACAATCATAAGCAAACATATATAAATTTAGCCTAACATGTTAACTAGAAGAAAAGAAAAACAATTAATCATTAAACACATACACATACACATATTTGAAGATTAAAGATTGGATTACTTATCTTCAAACCAACATGTGAGTATAGAAGTACAAAGGACATAAAAAGCCCTAAAAATTGTCTATAATAGTTTCACTATAGATCTTCTAAGTTCCATACATGAATTATGAAAATAAAGGGTTTAAATATATAGGAATGGGGCTCTGACAGCGTCACTAGGGTTTTGTGACGCCGTCACCCCGTCGAATCCTTCTAGGGTTTCTTCATCCGACATATCCTGACGCCGTCAGGTCTTCTTGTGACGCCGTCACTTTGTAAGTCTGATGTCATCATGAGCTTCTTGTGACGCCGACTCCGCATACTAAAGCATCACAAAACTTGTCCAAAACTTTACTTTCTAGGCATAATTGGTGACGCCGTCAGGGAGGTGGTCGCGAGGCTGAAAAGTTGCGTGTTTGCATTGTTTCTTTTTTAATCGAGCCCAAGTCACGTGTATTCCATCCAAGTGCTTCTTAAATGATAATTACACAAAAAGAAAGGATTTAGTGCAATAATTGAGCATATTTGCATGATTTTTGGGGTAAATGACCCTAAAAAGTGTATAAAATGACACCTTATCAAATATCCCTACACTTATGATTTGCTTGTCCTCAAGAAAATGAGCTTTTCTACCTAATAAATAGTAAAGTCGGGGGCATTTAACTTACTAAGTAAAGATAATTTATGGCACAACCGGATCAACCTTGTAATAAAAGCACAAAAATCATATACTAGCATCTCACATAAGTGTTTGGATTCTCTTTTTCACTCGGGTGTATAATGAATTATAACAATATTGGAAACGGGAAAATTAACACTCAATACCTGGCATAACATATAGATTACCATAAGCTTGATAAAGGATCAAACCTCCACAACTTTGGTGTAGAAATACTATCTAAGAGGTCATTACAAGGGTTGTAACGTTAGGTGTAGGGTATGGAAAACACGATAAGGGATATGGGGGATCTTTTACTGGTGGCAAGTTAATCATTCACAAAATTACATGTATAAAGGCGTTGCTAAGCCAAGACTCGACAAAACTCTACATCAAACTCTTTCTTTTGTTTTATTGACTCTTTCTTGACTTAAACATAAGCAGGATGGTAGTCTGTATATTCAAACATATTTTTTTGGTTTTTTTTTCATTTTTCTATTTTGTCGATATTTTTTCTTTTCTTTTTTCTTTTTTTTCTTTTTTTTATATACACTTTTTCCGTGCCCTCATAAATCTGCTGAAAATGAAAAATAATATACATGACTCGGGATCTATATTGACATCCCTACACTTGAGTTTTTACATAACTCAATAATAAACTAACTAATGACCCGAATTAGAATGATCAATAAACATGAAGTACATTAACGCGCATGGGGGTAATTTTTTGACTTTATTCTCTATTTCTTCATAAAATAAAAACTTCCATCATTCTCAATCGTCTCAAAACTGTATACACTAACAAATGACTCGACTTAACAACTATGTAATCAAGCAAACAATTAACAAGGGTTAAACATATGTGATCACAATAATATACTAAGAATGAGGTTGTGTTTATATATAACCTTTTATGATTTGAAATGTAAGTCCTTATTATATATATTATTCTTTTACTTTCAATTTGGTAGCAATGCAAAGAAGGTGAAGATGTTCATCCGGATCGTGTTCAATCTGCATGCGAGTGTGAAAGTGAAGTGAAGTGAAGCGATTTAGTAATTGGTGTATGTGGACTTTGGTTTCTAGGTGAAGTAGCTTTTGATATTAATGTTGTTATATGGAATCTAAACTCTTTAGTTATATGGAAGGGGCAGTTTAGTTTTTGGGTTTAGGATAGAGGGATAAGACTTGTACCCTAAAATGACGTTTGGTATATGTGTGCTGGATTTTCGTACTGTATTTTATCCTTAGTATCCTCCATTTGAAAAACATGAGCACATGGGTTGGTTCTGAGAATATATGAGCCTTTTTAATAATTTAAAATTTTGTAATCATTTAATAACCGCATATTATTTTTCACTTAAGTGATATATTATTAAAATAACATAAAACTTTTTATTTTATTTTCAACTCCAATACAAAACCAACAACTTTTACATTTTCTTTTTCTTACATTAAATTCAAATACAAATCCTAAGGTCATCTGTAATGCACATAGCATACATATGATAGACTAAATAGGTGGCTTGTCATACGAGCAATGCATTGTGAAAATGCCACGCAACCACACTTTAAATTGATGTTCTTCTCTGCACATACGCACAATAAATTATTGATGTGGGACCAAGATCATCATTAAAATAGTTAAATAAAGAAAAACACATCCATCCACTTTCCACTTCATCCACTTTCCACTTCATACACATGTTTGTGCTTCATTATTTTACTAGCAGGGTATCCGCGTGTTGCGGCGGCGGGTACCCTGTGACGATTAACAGGAGAAATAAAAAGAATTTGATCCCGGTGACGCCCGGTTCACCCGTTTTTATCGGTTCTGACGGGTCCACTCCGGTTCGTCTTCAGACGACTTTTATTGGCTAGCCGAACCGATGGTGACTCCGGCTCCCGGTTGAACCCGTTGGTTCGGTCTGATTTTCAAAACTATATGCACCATCATTTTAGGGAGACATCATATGTACGCTTTTGTACATATATGCTTTTAATTGTTGTACAATATAAATATATGATTGTATTTTTAAGTAATGAGGTGTATTAATCAATAATTAATTACGTATTAATTATTTTCATTTTCAAATATTTATGTAATGGAGTGTTATAATAGGAGTATTAATTATGTTTTAATTGTCAAGTTCTAATTATGTTTCTATGGCTTGTACACTATGCATAAATGATTGTAAGTAGAAAATTCAAGCATTCTAAAAATAAAAGGCAAAATGCTTAATAAGAGTATAGATATGTATAAAAAAATAAAAAAGTAATTTAAGATGGTACAACCGACGTGGCAAGTCATTTTACTTTGCAAAGTTTAGAGCAAGAGGTGTAATGACATGTCATTTGGGCCCCACCCAGTGTCACCTCATCATTCCCAATTTCAACAGTCACACCCTGATGTGTAGTTTTATACACTATAAAATATACTAATATAATACCACAAGAGAAATTAAGAAAATTCCCTAAGGAAAATTCACTCTTAGAAGATATATATATAATATATAATACGCATGATTAACCGGGAAGTATGATCACCCGGGTCGTTTCCCCAACGACTTGTGAAATTGAAACCACGTTTTAGCTTGGA
>BQNB010063138.1:22329-35802 GCA_026074375.1 Tanacetum coccineum
ACTTCTACGACTACCAGTACTAACTTAATACTGTCAGACTTAACTTAGTACTGCCAGTATTAACTCAATACTATCAGAACTAACTATTACTACCAGACTTAATTGTTATACTACCAGTATTAAGTCTGTTACAATCTATTTCCCAACATTTAGAATATTGATTTTTAAACATAGAAAAGTCTAAAATAACATAAAAATTCAGAAACTATTTTTAACTATTTAAAAATTAAAATCCTATTTTTAAAATTAAAAATAAAAGCTCAAAAATGAAAATTAAAATCTAAAAAGGGTAAAAATGATTTTTCTGAATGTAAACCTAAAAGTAATTCTTATAAAACTAAAAACAATTTCTTTTGTAATTTTCTGAAACTTTTTTCTATTTTTTATTAATTTTTCAATTTTTAAACCTACGAAAAATCCTAGAAAATAAACTAATAATGGGAAATTTCTCAAAAAATCAGGAAAAGTCCTACTAGCAACAAGGAAGAAGAGAAAAATAAAACTAAACAAACAGCTAATTAAATAAGCTCTAAAATAAGCTGGATAAGCTACAGCTTATAAAATGTAAAGGACATGAAAAAGACTACTAGTATTAAATGGGGGAAAAGGTTACTGGATGAGCTATTGAAGCAAGTTGGTAAGACGTATGGTTTGTGAGAAGGAGGTCGTGGGTTCAAGTCTGGCAAACCCCCATCTTTTTGCACTTTTTAATTTTTTTGACTTTTTGCGAAAACTGAATATTAGAACTTAAAGAAGACTAATTTTTAAGCACTTTTAATAAAGAAAACACAAGCTGAAAATCAAAGATAAGCTCAAAAAAGCTTATGAAGAACTGATTGCAAAAAGTGAGCTGTTAAGCTCAAAAAGGTTTGATTCCACTAAAAAGCTTGCACAATGCTTGATTTAAGCTTAAATCCAAATCTAAAAGTTGTTCTAGAATCCCTATGATTAGCATAAGCTAATTCTAACAAGCTACTTAACTAGAAATTACTTAAAGCTAACTAAAATTGAAAGACAAACTAATAAACTCAGATATGAATACAATTAGTACAAATTTAAACTAAGCTTAAGAGCTCCATAAGCAAAGACAGAAGCAAAGCTTTTGCATACTTAACATACAACTTATAAGCTATTATTATCATTCATAAAACCAAAACTTATAATCTAGAAAGCTATATTTAGCAAGCTACTTAAACTACCTACTGTTTTTGGTTTATTTTGGATTTTTAATGACTTTTTAAGCTGAATGTAATTAAGCAAATAAGCAGGAAATGAGAAATCAAGCTTTAAACTATATTAAGCTTTAACTAATCTAAAGATATACTAAGTTTTAAAGCCTAGATCCTACTTAATCTAACTACAATGAAAATTAAAAGGCCAACAGTAGTAACTGCTGTTACTACTGCTGGTGTAATTTGAAAAATCCACAAACACAATTGTGTAGGTTACCTTAAGGGTAGACCTACACAACACACTCCTATTGAGTTTTTAAACATAAATTAAGCACAATCTAAGCCTTGGAAGGCTTAGATCAAATTTTCACAAGCACAAAGAAAGGGTAAAAGTACCCTGGTGCTGGCACACTAAAAATAAGCTCAAACTTTTTCAATTTTAAAAACTAACTTGTGAAAACTCTTTTCCTAATGATTTTAAATAAAATCAAAGCTGTCTCAAATGATTTGCACAAAAACCTTTGACTTTTTGAGGTCAAAATAATTAATGCCAAACACCCCTTAACATAAGACAGACTATGATTAAGCTATTGAATTTAAGATCTAATGAACTAAACTTAAGTAGAAGATGCTAATTAGCTAGTAACTAACCTAATAAACATAAATCATTAACCATTTAAGCTAAATCTAGAATCTAACCTTATGCTAACTAATTTTTTTGGTTTTTATAGATTTTAAGACAAATTAAGCTATAACAAGATCTATTTTTTAAAGAACTAACACAGATGATCAAACACACTTAATAAGCTAGAATAAAAGTAAATAAGCACTAATAAGCAACCATATTAAGCAATTAAGCAGTTTACACTAATAAGCACTTTTTTTAACTAGGAATTAAAGGACAAAAAAGAAGTTAAATGAAAACTAACCTTCAGCTTCAGCTAAACAAAAGCTATGGCTCAATTGAGCTTAATCAACAGCTCTGGCTTATTAGAAATAATCCAGTAAAGGTCCTTGGGAGTCCTTCCACAATTGACTCCCCTTCCATAAGCCAAAATCTAATAGGCTAAGGTAATTAAGCTGTTTTTGTAAGTTTAAGTAGATATTAGACTGAATTAAGCTCTATTATAAGCTTATAGACTTATAAGAGCTTTTGAGAGCTTATTTAAAGCTTATTAGTAGGAGTAAGTTAAACTTGAGGGAATGAGAGCTTATAATTGAAAACAAGGTAATGAAAACTAAATTGAACTTTTATTAATTATCAAAACAGATTACAAAAAATGAAAATTACATTTTAACTAAAACTAATAAGCTAAATTTTACTTAAAAGAAAATTACTAGAAAAAGAGATGCTAGGTTGTGCCTTGCCGCACACGCTCCTTTGAATCTTGGCCAATCATTTCGTCAATCATTTGACAGTCATCTTGAGCCGTTGGATGAGATTCAATCTCACACGGATTGCCAGTGTGGCAATCCGTGATGTGACACTTTGTGTTACTTCTGTGAGTATACCCAGTGCAATTCCCATCGTTCTAGTGTGTTTTCTTCATCCAACGTGGCACCCTTGCTTTAGTTAGCCAATAGAAGCTCTTGAGATTACTAATTTGACCCTGCCATCATGATATAGACCACTTGAATTGTCTTCCGTACCCTCCAATTTAGAAAAGCCCTTTGATTTTGACTGTAGGTAACTTGGAGGAGACGATGAATAGTAACATGTCTTCACGCCCTTTTTATAACTGAAACGGGTAAAAATCATTTTTAAACTTTTGGCTATTGACAAATTCAGTCCCTCTCTTTGATTATTTAAAGTTGCAAAGTAAAACAACTTTTAAAATTGGCAACTTAAGTCCTTGTAATTTTATAAAAGGCAAATGGGCTTTAGGGTTTTAGGCTTTTGGATCCGAGTATGGAATAAAGGGAAATTAAGGCCCATTTAGAGTCCAAGGACCATTTGTGTAATTTTTTGAAACTTGGGGGACTTAAATGGTAATTGTTGAGGTTTTGTCCTTTTGTGGGTTGACTTCTGTTGACCAAGGTTGACTGGAGGTTGACTACAGCTTTGACTTTTTGACTTTTCCTGGCTTTGGCTTTGCTTCTCTGGCTTCTTTTGTGCTCTTCCGTTTCCCGTGTTCGTGTTTGCCCGTTTTCTTGGCGGGTTTTCTTGTGATTTTTGATATATCCGTACCTGCACACACAAAACGCAAAAACAAGTATATTTTTTCCATTTTAAGTCGGTTTTGGGTTTAATTGGGCTATTTTAGGTATAAACAGATATGTGTATTTTATACTTATCAAAATTCCCCAAACTAAACGATTGCGTGTCCTCACGCAATATTACATGCCTTATATCCAAATACCTCAAAACTTCCCCAAACTAAATCTTTGAAAAGTAGCAAAGATTTTTGTTGAGAGAGATGAGAGATCACAAGTTATAAAACACCCGAATTCCCATTTTCTAAACTTTTTTTTATTGATTTTTCTTGATAGACTATCTAACTACAACTTATTCTTGTGTTGACATAATGTATTGTTTTCATTACCTCATTGGTAACTTTAAGGATCATAGAACAAAAAGCACTTGAAAAGTGTCTAAAAGATAACTTCATCATTCCCGATTTTTCACTTTTCCCATGCTAAGCTTAAAAATAAGATCACCGCCATTTTCAAAGATTTTTATTATTTTTTATGATTTTTTTAATAATTAACTACCTAACTACAACTTATTCTTGTGTTGACATAATGTATTGTTTTCATTACCTCATTGGTAATTTTAAGGATCATAAACAAAAAGCACAATTAATGGTCTAAAAATAACTTCATCATATCCCGATTTTTCCACTTTTCCCATGCTAACGCTTAAAAATAAGCATCACTGCCTAATTACAAACAAAGATGCTAAGACAATATCTTGATAATTACAACTTGTGAATTTCTCTTCCCGACATAAATCATATATTTAGGTGTGTGTGCTCAAATTAATTTAAACCATTAAATCCACAAATTTAGATAGTTGAAATCTAACCAAGCTTTACACATGGGCCTTTTGGGCTAATATGTTAATCATTATTTAGAAACACACCTCAAAAGCAAACAAAAACCTCCTTTAGCTAAGACATCGTTGGTTCACTTGTCCCATGAATGACTTTCTTCTCTAGCATCCCACCGTCATCGGGTAAGTGCTAAGGCTTTTGACACCCCATCCGGAGAATAATAATCGAGACGCATGAACTTCTGATGAAAAAGCTTTGTAGACTTTTGCAAACCTTAGTTCAAAAGAATACCTTGGTTTTAGAAAAGGAAACTTTTACTATTTATTTTCTAACTTGCAACATTATTATTACTATTTACAATTATAAGGCTCGAACCGTATCACTCTTCTTTCGGTTCCGAAAATAATAAATTTTGTGATAGGCTTCGGATTCGCCGTCGAAAACGCACCATCGGCCATGAGCTCCGCCAAGACTTCGTGTACTTATATGATACCAACCCTAAATATACATCCTCCACCCTTTCTTTCGATGTCACATCGGGAGCGAACCGACAAATGCCCATGTACTTTATTGTGATGGAGTTTGTATATTAATTATTAACACTAAGGATTTATAACTTGCATCCTTTTTATTCACCAACTACAATTGTTTTTTTTAATTAAACTCATTATTTTTGCAAATAGAAAAATTTCGTTTTTGAAAACCAAAGTATAAACTTGAACTAAAATTCTTATTTATAAATGATTAGCTATTATCATTGATAAAGCTTTTTCTCTGAATATGTTGATTAGACTTTTAAGAGCAAAACTCTAATTTGTAAAAATTAAAAAGAACACGTATAATTAATCATTTTAAGAACTTCGGGGAAGAAAAACCACAAGTTATTCTTATAAGCCTTTAAGTTTTCCAAATAAACTTTGTTTAGCATCCTAATTCGTAATCAACACTATCATCTCTTATTCTTTGCAATTTAAAATCTCTAATAAAGAAATTCGCAAATACTTAGCCTATATAAAATCCAACTCGGCATATTTAAAATCTACTTGAGATTAGCACAAGTCTTCATTTACTAATGATTTCAAGTCTAGCATGTTTAAAGTCTACATGAGACTAGCACAAACTATCATCATTAATTGTTAAGGAAGAAAGCTAGAACTCTACACGTACGATCGGGTCAAAAATTACTTCTTATTCTTACCAACGGAAAACCTACATTCGTGTCTTTAACACTTATTTTTATTTATTTGAAAACTACTAATATATTTTTTTTCTTTCATTTTTTCCTACAAATAAGATTTTAAAAATTTAAAATTTTTGCTGTTTTTGTAGGAAAACGGGTATGTGAGAACAAAACAATAAGCAAAAAACATCAAATCGATAGATTCCCTCCCCAAACTAAAACGAAACATTGTCCTCAATGTTTAAAGTCGGGCCTCTACAAAAATCTAAGCCGTTTATGAATTATGCAAAGATAAACGTGAATCGATAAGATGAAAGGATATCGGATCTCCCCAAACTAATTTCACACAAAGGATGAGAAGCTCGAGTGAAACGAGATACAACACCATACATGAGAGTCTTCAGAAATTGTTGGGTCAATCCTGCAAAAATCACAACAAACAACAAACAACAAGAAACCGGAAGAGGATAGCCACAACACATCACAACACATTAAAAATAGAAAGAAAAATAGAAAAGGATAAGCATGGGGTGAACTCCCACGAAGCGGCTTGTTTTTGGTCACCGAGTCACAAGCTCGACTCGATCCCTGAATTTAATTGTCCTTAGGGAAAGTTTGGAGATCTGGGATAACCAATGGTGGTGTATCCCCTCCATAGTAATGCTTAAGACGGTGGCAGTTGACTTTGAAATTTGAACCATCGGGATGAGACAATTTGGCTGTGCCATAAGGAAAAACTTCGGTAATAGTGAAAGGACCGGACCATCGGGACTTGAGCTTTCCGGAGAAAATCTTTAATCGGGAGTTGAAAAGCAAGACTTGATCACCAACATTGAAGATTCGATTCTTGATCTTTGAGTCGTGAAGTTTCTTCGTCTTCTCCTTGTAGATTAATGAATTCTCATAAGCTTGATCTCGAAGCTCGTTAAGTTCGTTAAGTTGGAGCTTTCGATGATCACCCGCGGTTTTGAGATCGAAGTTGGCATGCTTAAGAGCCCAATATGCCTTGTGTTCTAGCTCAACTGGTAAATGACATGATTTTCCATAAACTAGCTTGTAGGGCGTGCATCCGATTGGAGTCTTGTAAGCGGTTCGGAATGCCCACAATGCATCGTCTAACTTGTCTGACCATGAGGCACGGTTTTCTCCTACCGTCCTTTCTAAGATTCTTTTAAGTCCACGATTCGTCACCTCGACTTGACCACTAGTTTGAGGGTGGTAAGCGGTAGAAAGACGATGTGTGACACCATATTTAGACATAACTTTATCAAATTTGTCGTTACAAAAATGGGTCCCACGATCACTTATGATAGCTCTCGATGCACCGAATCAGGAGAAAAGGGATTTCAAGAATTTAACAACTACCCTAGCATCGTTGGTGGGGAGCGCATTGGCTTCAACCCATTTTGAAAGATAATCGACGGCTACAAGTATGTATTTGTTTCCTCTTTATGACGGAAAAGGTCCCATAAAATCAATACCCCATACATCGAAAATTTCACAAACTTGGATAGCATTTTGAGGCATCTCATCACGATGTGAAATTTTGCCTTGTCTTTGACACGCATCACAAGATTTGATCAATTCATAAGCATCCTTATAAATCGTAAGCCAAAAGAAACCGGCATCAAATACTTTCCGAGCGGTGATATTAGCACTATGATAGCCCCCGGTAGGTCCTTCATGACAAGATTTAAGGATTTCAAGAGCTTCTTGACCGAATACACACCTATGGATGATTTGATCCGCACATATACGAAAGAGATAGGGATCATCCCAAAAGTAATGCTTTACATCCTTGAAAAACTTTTTCTTTTGTTGAGTTGACATTCCTTTGATGAGAAAATTCCCCGCGTGGTAATTTGCTATATCAGCAAACCACGGGGTGCTTTGATTATCATGAGAAGTCACCGTATTCAATGTTTCAAGAGGAAAGGTTTCATTAATCTCCTTAGGATAAAAAACATTCTCATACGTGTTTTCAAGACGAGAGAGGTGATCGGCTGCATAGTTTTCTGCACCTTTGGTATCAATTAGTTTGAAATCAAATTCTTGAAGAAGTAAGACCAATCTAAGCAATCTTGCTTTGGCATCTTTTTTGTTGAAGAGGTATTTTAATGCGGAGTGGTCCGTGTAAATAACACTTTTATTCATGATAAGATATGATCGAAACTTCTCAAAAGCGTATACTACTGCAAGCATCTCTTTCTCTGTTGTTGTGTAATTTGTTTCTGCTTCAGTCATTGTTTTGCTTGCGTAATGAATTGGTCTAAAATGCTTCTCAATCCTTTGCCCAAAAGAAAAAAATATACCGCACATATTGCTAATCACATTGCATCACACATATGAATTCAAAAGGTTGGTCCCAATTTGGAGCAATGAGAATTGGAGCTTCGGTTAACTTCTTTTTCAATGTTTGAAAGGCAAGAATGCAATCTTCCGAAAAAATGAAAGGAGTGTTCTTCTCTAAGAGATGGGTCATGGGTCGAGAGATTTTGGAAAAGTCTTTGATAAATCTTCGATAGAATCCGGCATGCCCGAGAAAACTTCAAATTCCCTTAACGGTGGTTGTGTGAGTGTAGCTTAGAAATCAATTGATCTTAGCCTATTTAGACTTCAATTCCCTTTCTTTTCGAGATCTATGTCTGAGTTACATAACCGTCTTTCATCATTAAAATCCTTTTTTTTCCCAATTTAGAGCTAAGTTGGTGTCTTCACACCGTTTAAGCATTTTTTCTAGATTGGTGAGGCACGTAGAAAAAGAATCTCCAAAAACCGAGAAATCATCCATGAAGACTTCCATTGTCTTTTCAATCATGTCATGGAAGATTGCCATCATACACCTTTGAAACGTGCCTGGCGCATTGCATAAACCAAAAGGCATGCGGCGATAAGCAACTTCCGTATAGGGCAAGTGAATGTGGTCCTGTATCTTAGTCATTTAGACAATTGGAATCTGGGAAATAACACCGAGAAACGTCGAGGAAACAATAGTACTCTATTTTCCTGCGGAGTCCTCTTCAAGATTTGATCCATGAATGGTAAAGGGAAATGGTCTTTTCTTATAGCTTCGTTCAACTTACGATAATCTATGCATACTCTCCATCCTGTTACAAGTCTTGACCGTACTAATTCGTTATCATCATTGGTTACTAACTGTCATTTCCTCCTTTCTTTGTACACAGTGTACTGGGGCTCACCCTAGGACTATCTAGATTGGGTAGATCAATCCAGCGTCGAGAAGTTTTTCCAAACCTCTTTTTTAATGACATCATGAATTTTTAGGATTACCCCTTCGCCTGATGTTTGGATCCGCTGGTTCATAGTCATCTTCCATTAGAATTTTTAATGAGAACAAAATTCTGGTTTATAACCCTTTAATGTCACAGAGCTATCCAAGCAATTGCTTGCTTTCTGGGATTTAAGAATCTTTAATGAGAGCGGATTCCTTTCAATCATCGCATCATATCTTTGCAATTATAACGGCAACTTGTTGCTATCTGCTAAAATGCGTATTCGAGATGAGGAGGTAAGTCCTTAAGTTCAACCTCCGTGAGTTCATCGATTGAAGAGTTCGGCAGATTAAACAAACTTTAAGTCTTTTCTTGATTTCTGGTAAGTAACTTTCTTGATTTAGTGAAGGCGAAGGATCACTATTGAGAAGAGATTCGAGAAGGAGAATGTCCCCCTCTGGGTCATAATAAGCTTCATCAACTTCCGGTGAAGTTGGATCATCGGCTATAGCAAGAAAAGTATCAGCTTCTTCCAAGAGTAGAAAATCACTATCCCCGAAAGGAGTAAGTGTTGGAGAAGAATTTGAAACAATCGGATCGTATCCGGGAGAAGGATTGCCATATGCAACTGAGTCGGAAAAATCTAAGACTTCTTGTGAGTATTCTTCACACGTGACATCAATGAGATCGACTTTCTTCAACGATTCAAAATTGTTGTACGAAATAGAAGGTGTATCACCACATTTAAGGGTTAAAGTCTGATCATCATTCCTAAGAATTATCTCTCCTTCATATACATCGATTAAAGCATGAGCTGTCCTAAGAAAAGGTCTCCCGAGTATCAACGGTACTCGAGGATCGGCTATGAAATCAAGAACAACAAAGTCGGCGGGAAAGTAAAACTTCCTTACTTTGACAAAAATATTTTCGACGACACCGGTTGGTTTGGAAATTGTTCGGTCGGCTAACTCTAAAACCATTTTTGTTTCGGTAAGTCCTGAAAATCCAAGCTTTTTTCCAATGAAAGAGCAGAATTTAATTCTGAGCCCTAAATCGGCAAGGGCTAGATAATTATCAAATTCTAAAAAATCACAAGGAATTAGAAATCGGCCTGGGTCACCTAGCTTTTCCGGAAGCTTTTTAAGGACGACTGCACTACAATTTTTGTTCAACAGTGTTTTGGTCAATTCGATCAACTTGTCTTTGTTATTTAACATCTTTTTAAACATTGACGCAAACTTTGGCATATGGATGAGAGCATCCGCAAAACTAAGCTCAAAATGAAGGTTTCGAAAGATTTCCATAAACTTTGAAGAAAGAATGTCATCTTTTTCACGAATCTTTTGTTTGTTGAGTCTCGACGGGTAAGGCAAATTAGGTTTGGCTTTGTTAGCAACAACATAAGATTCTTCGATTGGTTCTTTGTCTTTGGTTTGTTCTTGGACTAATGGAGGAGGTTGGATGTCTTTGGTGCTCGGTAGCTCCGTATCCTTTGTCACCTCACTTTCCTTTTCCACCACCGGCGGTGGAATCGGAGGTCCATCGTATGAAACACCACTACGAGTCGTAATTGCCTTGGCTTCGTTCCTAGGGTTTGGAATGGTATTGCTTGGTAAAGTACTTGAACTTGAAGCTTGGTTGGTGTGATAGCTTTGCATGAAACTGAGCATCATCTTCTGAAAATCATCTTGCTTCTTTTGAGAATCATTGTAAACTCTTTGAAAATCATTTTGGTTCCTTTGAAAATTATCCAACTTCATTTGCAAGTTATTCATGTTCGCATCATTAGCTTTAGCATAACTTTCAAAATCCGTTTTAGACACTCCTTGAATTTGTGAAACGGGAGGTAAAGCTTGATTAACCAAAGGTTGATTTGTTGGTGGTTGGTATGGTGGGGCTTGATAAACGGCTCCTTGATTGTTTTGACGGTTTTGATTAAAGTTGGTTCCACGGTTTTGATTGAAATTGGAATTGGTTCCTTGATATCGGTTTTGGTTGTTTTGAACATTCGGTTGATTGAAACCCGGTGGTCTCATTTGGTTTGCCAAATTAGATGGTTGGTTTCTTTGAAGAAAATTGCCAACGGCTGCGGTTTGTTGAAATTGTTGGATGTTGTCATGAAAAACGGGAAAATCATTTCCACCTCGAGTTAACGGACAATGGTTAAAATTGTGATTCGATCATCCACACATAACACTACATCCTCAACCCTCTTGATCGGGTGCGGGAGTAAGTAACAACTAAAGCTTTCCATTTCATTCATCATTGTTTCCATCTTGATAGTCACCTTATCCTCAAGAGAACGTCTATTTGGTTGCATATCGAAAGAAATTATTAGAAAGGTAAAGAATAAAAAGAGGAGCATGCCGTACTACACTCTTGAATCATTAGCACGACTTCTGAGTAACGAAACTTTTGACTTGCTAATCAATAATCGGCTAACCCTTATGAGGCATCTTGTCTAAGAAATTGCCACCCGCGGCGGAATTTAAGGCATCTTGATCGTTAGAATTCAAAGAATTATAAAAAGTATCGAGTTGGTGTAGTTCCGAGAATTCATGGTGAGGACATTGACGAAGGAGTCCTTTAAAACGTTCACATGCTTCATTGAAGGTTTCGTTTGGTTTTTGGAAAAAAGTAATGATCTCATTCCGATAGTAATGTTATTGAAGGATTGGGAAAGAATTGATTTAGGAATTTGTAACAAGGAGAGTCGTCCCATGTGAGAATTGATCTAAGAGGTTTCCTTTTTGTCTAACCAATTCTCCGGGCTTTTCACCCGTCTAGAGAAAAAGGATAAAGCCTAAAAGCTTAATCGTGAAGTGTTCGGAACTTCAGTTATGACTAAACGTTGAAGTAACCTTGTTGAAGAATCGAAGGTGATTGTGAGGGTCTTGTCTACCCTTAAACTTATTGCTTTGCACAAGATTGATTAAAGGTTGTTTAAGCTCAAAATTGTTAGCATTAACGGTGAACACTATTTGCATCTTCGTATACCTCGATGGGATCTTGTAACATTTGGGCATCGTTCGATTATCGCCATTGCAACAATGTTTTGATCGACTCTTTGGTTCTTCTAAATCAAATTTCAACAACAACCGGAGGATTTGTTGTTTAACGACGTTCTTCGAGATTGCGAACTGAGTGCGCATAAAAAGAAAAACTAAAAAACAAAAATCAAAACTTTACACTCTTTTACTTATACTAAAAAGAAAAGGAAAATATTTTTTACTTTTTATATATTTTATGATTTTTTTGGATTTTTGAATTATAAAACAAGAATGAAACTTTCGAGGGTGAAAGGATCTTCAAACCAAATAAACTAAAAACGAAGGAATCTTAAACACTAGTCCCCGGCAACGGCGCCAAAAATTGATATAGTAAAAACACACGTACAAAATATAATAATACCACAAGAGCAATTAAGGATATTCCAAAAGTTTCCTTTGAAGAAAATCCACTCTTAAAAGATATATATATAAAATACGTATATTACCGGGTAAGTATGATCACCCGGGTCGTTTCCCTAACGACTAGTGAAATTGAAACCTTGTTTAAGCTTGGATTATGATTTGAATAAGCAAATGGATGATTTGATAAGCTAAAGCAACAATTAAAATGGACAATTAAAAACAATTAAACAATTAAACTAATACGGGAAACAAATAAAACATGACAATTAAGCAAGTAAACTAAATTTAACCCCTAAAAATGTAAACTAAAATTCTAAACCTAAGATAGGACAAAAGAAAATTTTAAGAAAAAGAAAACTATTTTTTTGATTATTTTTTAATTTTTTATGAATTAAAAACTATTTAATTCTAATTAAATAATAAAAAAAAGAAAATAATTGAAATTATATTTTTCCTAAGTAAAATAAGTAAAGAGAAAATTTTAGAAAAAGGAATTACTATTTTTGGCTTTTTAGATTAAAAGATATGATTTTTCTAAAATTTAAACTAATTAAAAACTATAAAAATAATAAAACTATTAAAAATAAAGTCCTAAAAATTTTATAAAAATTACACTAAATAAAGAAAATGTGCAGAAATTTTCTAAAAATAAAAGCCCTAATTTTTATCTTTTTATAAAAGTTTAATTAAACTAATTAAAACCTAACCCTAATTATTAATTAAAACTAAATAAAACTAATTAATTAACTAACCTAAGGACTAACTATGCAAAGACCTAAAGATTAACTGGGTAACTAGCTAACTAACGGGAAGGACTAACTGAGTAATATTAAAATTACAATTTCTACCCTGAGGCCCAACCCGACTACAAGCAAAGTCCTTACTAAAGCTTAAAAATAAGACGAACTAAAAAGTGCTTTTTAGGGAAAACTTAAAAGAGCAAAGTTAAAGATTAAGCTGGTGAGAACACTTTTAACAAAAGCACTAGGGGCTGAAAAGCACTAATAAGCTCTAAAAGAGCTTATTTATAGGCTGACCTCAGAAAGGACTTGTTTCCCTTTGGTTTTACTAAATAAGCTGTAAAAAGCTCATTTTAAGTCCAAACTTAAAAACAAAAGTTGTTCTGATTAGCTTATGACTTTCTTAAACTAGATTAGAAAAGAAAATAGAAATTAAATCACTAGATTATAGCTGAAATTAAAGAACAAAATGGCAAACTCAAGAAATAAGCAAAAGTACACAAAATCCAATTAAGCCAACAAGCTCAATAAGCCAATCCAGGAACTTAACTTTTACAAGCTTATCAAACAACTAATAAGCAACCAATATCAACCTTAAAATCTAGACCTATAAGCTAAAAACAAGAATTTAAAAGCTAATTTTAAAACTGCTACTGTTTTTGGTGTTTTTGATATTTTTAGTTACTTTCAAAAAGCAAAATTAAGCTAGAAACTTAAGTTGAAATGGAAAAATAAGCAATGA
>BQNB010063139.1:0-15977 GCA_026074375.1 Tanacetum coccineum
AGAAGGTTATGTATTTTGTTCTAGAATATCTTCAAGATCTATAGATGCTCCCACTTACTTTTGTAAGAAGAGATACTTCTCTAAATACTAAGTATTTAAGCAACAATGAATTGTTTTTAATTGGGACAACAAAATACATTTTACAGTTCTCATCTCTAGCTTGTTAATAATATGCTTCATAAAATATTAACAAATTTCAGAACCTTAATCAAGACATAATGGGATTCATCCCCAATCTATAAATATATAATGTCTTGAATACATTCTAGGTTGGAACTATATTGAGTGTATCCATGACACACGTACATTTCTAACCTTGATCAATTTTGAAGGTAGAGCAAATAAAGATATCTTAAATCGAACAATATGAATATAGTTTGTTTTAATACATTAGACATACCATGATAGTGTGGTATTCTATGAGTATTGGAATTGTGAGAGTCTATTAGAATTCCCAAGATAACTTAATTCTCTATGGATCAAATACCTGTCAATTGGGTCGAGCCAAATTGAATACACAGTATTTTACAACCAAGTGCATGCTATAATTTATATTTCTTGAATAAGTATATTAACTCCATGTTCATGTGTTTACAAGAAGACAAAACTGTTCAAGAATTCTTTGATCATGTGTTTACAAGAAAACAAAACATGTCAAATACATTATATGTCATTGAATCATTCAAGGACCTTATGTTTATGTGTTAACAAGAAGACATAGTAATGTTACTACATACTTTATGTTATAAGTCATTGATTAATTCAAGGACTTTATAATTACGTCTTAACAAGTAAACATAATTATATTAACTAAAGTAATCATGAACGCAAACTCTTGAGTTCAATGGTAATTTCAAGTTAATTTCATACTTCATAATTATGATTATATAATAGAACATAATTATTTTGACTAAATCATATAGTCAATAAGTTGAAGTATCTTTATATTATATCGTGACTTTTAAATGTAATAGGGCAACAAACATCTTGTGTGTTTAAGTCCTAGTAGATTTATTAGTTTCCTTACCTTTCGGTCAAGAGAAACGAATAATCATATTGTTATATGTTGTTCCTTGCACACACTTAAGATTTCTCCCACTTGTGTACAACACAACATTATCTAGAGTAGATAAACAGTACGACAAGTGCTCGATTGTATAAACACTATGATAGTGTCGTAGTTATTACAAGTAGATTTCGAACCATAATGTTTACTAAGGAGTTGTGGATTATTATTCTATAGATAACGTTTCGGAAAGAAACATCAGGAAGGCAACATGTTATCTTATAAAATAAAATGCAATTTTCCTTAAAACCATGGTTGTTCATATTCGGAAAGTAATGAAATTATTTCAAAGCAAGCTTAGAAATAATATGGGTAACTAACAAGGAATTGAATCTTGTAGCTCCCACTGAAATTGACAACCTCACATGAATGTCATTTTAGTAATAAAACGCAAAGCTCCCACTGGATTTGTCAACATTGTAAGTGTTACATCACCAGTAGAAAGCAAATAGCGATTTATTTACTTTCCTACTCTCTTAGAATGCCTACAAGTAGCAATGTACTTAGGTATTGTACAGAGTATATGAAGTTCTACTTATGTAGATGAGGGACTAGCCATCATGTATTCATTAACTTGAATATTTAGCATGCATTTCCTCCTTAATCTGTCTGTCTAACCACAAGGGTGTTTAGCACTATAAGGAATGAATCGAGTCCAAGAAAATTTACCTAGAAGACCTGCTAGCAATTTTCTTTACTCATTGCGGTTAAACTCATACATCGTGACAAGTGCAAGATGTCATTATTTGGTAGCTATAGACACAATGTTCTCTAGTTACACAAATATTTTATCTTTCAAAGATTTCAGAATCGGAAAAGGGTAAAGAAAAATTGAAAGTGAGTTTAAATATAATTAAGAAAAATTCAATTATAACCCTATCTTATTCTTGTCAACCAATGAGAAGAGATAGGAGTAAGTCTCACTCTTTAGAAGCGATAGGGGTAAGTCTCACTCTTCTTACCAGAAAAAGAGATTATGTTTGTCTTTTTAAGAAAACAAACTTTCGTTTACGAATTATGTTGCAATAACACAATTAATCAGAACATAGAAAGTTAATTTTAGTATTTTCGATAATTAAATTCTTAAAAGAATTAACTACCCAATTAATTACTAATAAGACTAAGATCCAACTTGACCTCTCACTTATTACCGGAGGTCTGACCAGCGTGTAAACAAGTAGGGCAAGAGGTAAGCCATATAGTAATGTCATGTACATGTTTTGTCTCATCTTATGCCTCGGGTCTAAGGTCTGACCAAGCATACTCGATTTAAGTCCATCAAAGTAAGAACATGCAAAAATTGACATAGATCTGACCTATGAAAAAACTTGTCTTGGGTTGGAAATACCCTAAGGTCTGACCAAAGTGATAAACCAAATGCAAGTGTTTTTAGATTGGTTGTCATAGACTTAAAATTTCACATAAGGGTATACACATAAGTTTTATAAAAACATGTGTCAAATGGTTTACAAAGAAGCATGCAAAACATCTTTGTAACACAAGTTAAGAAAAAACAATTTTGTTAACTTAGTTTTTAGGCGTGCTAATATAGCAGGAAACGTTACAAATTGACCAAACCTTATATTGTACTACTGCATGTGTCCGAAGACACAAGTTCTTCCAATAATTGCCTCATATGCCGAAACATGTAGTGGCGCGAGAAAGGATTAAAGGTCAATTTAACCCTAGAAGTCCACTAAAGCCATTATCAAGCATGAACCCGCATATATGTTATATGCCTTGCAAGTCATGGTACAGTAGCGATTCATCATATGATAAAAGCACAAAAACTTTAAATTTACAAGAAAACAAGTTTCATAGTATAATGTTCGTATTACTTTGTCCAAAAACAATTTTTAAAAACAACACATAGCAGGTCACAAGGAATTAATAATTATGTGTGTAATATAACAGACAAAAATTAAATTAATCTTCAAGTTTAACTTATCTTCGGATTCTTCGAGTATATTTCCTACACCTCGATAAGTTTTACAAGATACTTGATTTAATTAAAACACATTTCACTATAAGTATTAGTCCGTTTATAGTTTCAAAAATCTTTTGCATATAGTAACAAGTCACATGGAATATAACATATAAGCACATAAACAGACAGAAAGAGGGGATGAGGTGAAGACATACTCTATATCGAAAGCAGTAAATCATATAATATTCTGAGTTCTCAAAACGAGTCTTCCCCAAAAGGAGAACCAAAAGACTCTCACTAGGTTTTCATCTCAGTACCTAGATCACCACATCCATCATATAATATGATTGCGTGAGTCTTAAGGCCGGAAAAAGAAAAGAATAGAAAAACAGAAAACTTAATTAACAATTTAATTTTAGATCTATTATTTTAATCTTTATTAACTAGTAATATTAACAAGATTCTAGGTTTTATTTATTCTTTATGGTAAGAATTGCATATTATTGCCACAATTTTCAATTAAAACAATAAATAAATAATTACTTAGCGGATCTAGCGTGTTTATAAGTGTGTAACCCATAACATCAAACGAGGTTGACTCGTGATGCCACTGTTGGGATTTTAGAAACTAGTTAACCGGTTAACTACGAGTACGCAGCGGATGGATCTAGTTTGATATTAAGAATTAACACACGTATAGAGTAAAAAACACTAACCTTTATGTTTTATGACAAAAGTCAATAAACAAGAATCTTGATCTTGAAACCTTTAGTGATTAAATTACCACCTCTATGGTTGCTCATACAATACGTCAAACAAGCACGCTACCACGTGATTAACTTTTTCATACGTCAAATAAGCACGCGGATAGATCGGATACCCTAAACGGTATACGTCCGATCACAGTTAACAAAGAGGAAAATAAATCACTACTTGTGATTAACTTTTTCATTTACGTACACTCAGTGCATGCGTAGTATAATACATGCTTGATCATTGCATGCTCAGATGTTAAAAACTCCATACGTTGAATTCGAGTTTTGTTTTCTTGCTCTTAAAACGGTTTTTAAACATATAACCCTTTTAAGGTTTCTATTGTTGCCGATTTAGTTATGTCATAAGGAAGAAAACAAAACTTAAGGATTGGATAGAGTGTGTTCGTAGGTTTTATGATGAGTGAATTATGAGGCTATGGGTGAGACGTTTTTTATAGGCACCAAACCTAGTTCTTAGATAAACTAAAATACCCTTTAAGTTTTTATCACAATCACTTTTATCCTCCTATGCATAAAATTAATTCCATAAACCCTTTTCTCGAACTTAGGGCTGACCAACAAAGGGGAACCCCTTTGGGTGCGGGTTTTTTTGGGGTTTTGACAATTTTAGTTCCTTTCATTTTATATTTAAAACTCGTTTAGTTACTTATAAAAATCATAACGGTTTTTTTTATTATAATAAACTAACGGTCATTTAAAATGATTTCATAAAGTCATATTAAACCTTTAATAATAAATACAACATGTATAGATATTTAATGTTTCAATAAACGTACTCTTCGTGTCTTTAAATGGTGTGCCCGATAGGCACACGTACTTTCTAGTTGTATAACATGCGTATCCGATTACCATTTTCCCAACAGGAGTTAACTATTGTTTGAGGTGGCAGTCATCTGCGCATTAAGGAGTTCCTCAGGGTGTAGGATAGTAACCAGCCAAAGGGAAACAATGTTGCTGGTCCACAGTGATTGGACGTGGTTATGTAGATCTTAAATTTAGTTTAAGAAAGATTGTTTCCTTGTTTAATATTTTGCATGTTCCTAATATTAGGAAAAATTTAGTTTCAAGTGGTATTCTAAATAATTGTGGTTATAAACAAGTAACTGAATCTAATAAATTTGTTTTTTTCTAAACATGATGTGTTTATTGGTTTTAGCTATTTGTGTGATCAAATTTTTATGCTTAATATTGTTAATGATATTGGTAATTAAGCCTTTATGTCAAACTTTAAACTGAATGATTCAATTATTATGGCATGCTAGACTTGGCCATGTCCACTTTAAGAGGATGCAAGATATGTCTAAGGATGGGTTAATCCCAGCTTTTGACATGGACACTAAAAATTATAAGACTTGCATGCTGACCAAAATAAATAAGAAACCATTTCTATCACACCCCGTAAATTTTAGGTCAATATTTTAAACTATTCCGATCATTATTTTGAATTTTATCTGTTACGTTTGAATTTAACCTAAAACCGAGAGGTTATCCCGCGAGAATATGAAAAACGTCATCAGACACGTTTCGGCTTCAGATTTTGATTAGTCTAGATATTATATGCATTATTTTATCTTTTCTAAGTTTTTCGTAGTTTACGATCACTCCCGATATTTATTTTTACGGTTTAGTGTATTATTTACATTTTTCGCGTTTTTGATCAAACGGAACCCAAGAAACCCGTAATCTTTTTGTGTAAACTCTAGTTATCGTATATGTCGAGTTTAGAAGTCAAAAGTTTCATGGTCATCCCTCCCCTTACCCAGTTCACACGCATACATACACACTCAAATTAATTCTTGTGGAATATTTTTACTTTATTTTGAACTTAAACATGCATGTGTGAGATAGTGACACTATTGTTTTCACCCTTCCATGCACCCAACACCTTCTTACACGTCCTTTAACACCTTGCATGGTGGGGACCACAACTCTACTATGTATTAAGGAAGGAATCTTGAATTATTTAGAAAAGCTAGTGATCAAACCATGGACCCCTGGTCCTTTTGCGTTTAAACCACACAACCCACACACTCTTGGTGTGTGTTGGTCTCATACACTTGAACTCAAACCCTTATGTGACACTCCGTAAAAATTTAGGTTTTACTTTTAACCGTTTAGGTAAAACTATTTACCCTCAAATTTTCAAATTACCATTTAAACTCAAAAGGAAGTTATCCTATGAGTAATGCACAATATTATAGGCTATAGAGATCCTAAATACCATATGAACATCATTATTATTGCATTATAGGTCTAAAAGGGTATTTTAGAGCCTTCAAGCGATACGATCATATTTTACTCATTATTTGTGAACGAAACATTTTTCTTATGTCCTTGTGATCCCAATACATAACCTAAACCCTAAATTAAGTTTACATCATTGGTAATCCCATAAAATAACACTCCACACTTTTCAAACACTCATGTACGTTTATTTAACCGCTAGTTACCCTATAGTCATTTTTACTTCCGTTTAACTTGACGTAAACTCAACCCGTCATATTTAACACTTAAGTAAACCTTGTTTACCCATATTTCATATTAATAAGCTTTACACACCAAATACCTAGAAATTAAGTTTATACAGCTTAATTTTACCAGGATACACTTAAGCAAAAACACTTTCCAATTTATTTACCTTAGTACTTTCCTTAACCATTTACAAATACCTTAGTAACATATTTTTTACATCACAAGACAAAGATCTTACATTAACCATACATTATTCTATACGCATGTTAATAGCCTAATAAGGACCATAGTATGCCATACTCTACTATCCATGCGAAATCCCTGAAAAACATGGCCATATTCTTTCTTTTTGATAATTGCACTATTCTTGTGTTTAATGCTGATCGAGATTTCATGAATCATGGAAGCTTATAAGCTAGCACTTGAAAGCTTTGGTGGAAACACATACAACTCAGAAACACAAACACGAATCATTTGGTCCCTCTTTTTTGCCGAGAGCTCCAACACCACAAATAACATTTTTTGTTCAACAAAGTCACTTGATACTTGTAAACCTCATTCATATGTTACTTAAACACCTACATAAGAAACCTAAGCAAGAACTATCTCCATTCACCCTAAAACCTTTGACCTAGAACCAAACTAGGCGAAGAAAACCCTAATTATACACGAAACCCTAGTTTCGTGTACATTTTCTTTTGCTCCACTGATTTCGTGTACACACAAGCTTCAAATACACTCTCTTGGTTTATTTTGGGTGATTACAAGACAATACTTACTCAAGATTTTAGCTTTGGTTTTGGTTTGAAAGAGTAGAAATAGAAAACGTGGGTTTTCTAGGGTTTTCTAGCTCGTATACACTTAAATCTTCTAAATCCTTGTGAGTTACATTTTTCTATGTTCAATATTCTTTAATACATGCATTAGTCCTAATTAGTAGTGCTTAAAGTTCAAAAATAACTTGAAAGATATTACATGCACACGTAAAAACGTTGTTACTTCTTAAAAACGTAAGAAACCTTAATTTCTAAATTGTAAATCTTTCAAAATGATGAAATGAACTTAATAATATCTAAATGACATAAAATGAGGTAAAATGTCATAAAAACCATAGTGTACAAGTTAGTTTTATAAAATAAAGATTTGCCGAAACCCTCCTTGTTAAAAGACGTACATGTCACAATTAAATCATATTTCGAACACTATGACTTGACTAATAAAATCAGAACCCATTGCCATTGTAAAGTAGACATTATAAGCATTCATTGGCCTTTTGACTCACTTAAAACGGATAAGAAACGACCAAGATATCAACCCGTAAAGATACATGATTTATGTGATATATAACGATTTATAATTATGCACCAATTTTTGATATATGAACGAGGAACCTAGAAGTGATAATAAAATGGGAATTTTATTGTTTTAGATACCTATAATATATAAAAGTCTCAGCACCAAAAACCGGGTAAAAAGGATAAATAACGAAGTCGCAACGAACACTTAAAGTTGGCATGTCTAGAATAAAAGTCATAAAAAATTCTACTAGCATTTCCTTCAAAATTTTTAGTTATTATTTGATAACTTGAGATCTAAACAAGACTTATACTATTTCATATTAATCTTGACTTATTAAATTATTTAGGATATGATAACTTGTAAATTTATACTATTATGTAGACCTAATAGACGTAAAAACCCCTTTTTGAGTATTAGGACATAAATAAACTATTCGACCCATTTAGAGATTTAACCGACCATAAACTCAATCATGATCTTGTAATATACAACCTCTAATATTTTATAGAGAAGTAATATGACATATGGATATAAACATAAAGTAGAGAACTTAAAGAGAAAAGACATATCTCGAGAATAAGAACTTTAACTTTTACAAAGTGTAACGAATAAACAATTTCATAAACTCAAAGCACTTACTAAGGATGGATAATGCATAGTACTCACTTGTTTTGCATACATGTTAAAGTATACATGATTTCATTATTTAGGTGACGGATAGAGTGTTGTATCAATTTTCCGTGCCTACAGTTTATTGTAGTATTTCGCTTTTTATCTTTATGCGTGAGTATTCATAGCCTCTCTACTCTACTGTTTTTAATTCATCTTTTGGGGTGAGAACACATGCTTATTCTAAAGTATGAACAAAAGTACAATTGCTATATTAATGGATGGGGTCTAAGTCCCTATCCTACCAAATGCCATGTTGCCTATTTATCATGAAACCGTTAATTTCGTGTGAGCGCGAATGTTTATGGATAGATCAATCGGGATGACTTTGATAGCAGTTTTTTACGACTATAAAATATATAATAATAATACTATTAGGTAAATTTCTAACTATCACCTTTAACACAGGTAAAAAGTTCAAGAGTTACAAAATAATTTATAAAGTATACAATATACGTATATTTATAACAGGGTAAGTTTGATACCCGGGTCGTTTCCCAACGAGCTGTGAATGAAACCTCGTTTAAGTACGGATTCTGATTTGAATAAGCAAAAAATGGGATGAATTTTTAAATCTATATCTACTAAAATAAAAGTAAATTTAGAAACAATTGATATAATTAAATCAATTAAATCGCGACAAGTAAGCAAGAAAACTTAATTTAACCCAAAATTGTAAACTAAAATTCTAGACTAAAATTAGGATAAAAGGAAATTTTAGGAAAAAAGAATAACACAATTTTAGCTTTTAGATAAAGATATGATTTTTTAAAATTTAAACTAAATTAAAAAAACTATAAAAAATAATAAAAACTATTTCAAAAAATAAACTCCTAAAAGTTCTAGCAAAAAATTACACTAAATAAGAAATGTGCAAAAATTTCTAAAAATTAAAAGCCCTAATTTTTATCTTTTTATACAATAGTTTAATTAATTAATTAAATACTAACCCTAATTATTTAATTAAAACTAAATAAAACTAATTAATAAGTACTTAGGGACTAACTGCGTAAAAGACAAAAGGGCTAACAGGGCTAAAGCAGTTAACCAGCAAGGATTAACTAAGAAACAATTAAAACAGAAAATTTACAAGAATGGTCCCTGAGGACCAAATCCCGAATATTCAATTCATGATCCTAATAAGACACTAATAAGTTGAAGTTTAAAAAAGCTTAAAATTCAAAACTCAAAGAGAAAAGTTGTTGAAACAGCTTAAAGAGAAACAATTTAATGAAAGGCTGTTTTCTAAAAGCACAAAATAAGCTCAATAAGAGTTATATATCAGATGACCTCAGAAAGTGGGGTTTATCCTTAGTTCTTAGAAAATAGGCATTAAAAAATCAACATGGTTCAAATGTAAAAAGGAAAGAAGTTCTAATGAGCTTATGATATCCTTACTCTAAAAATGCAAAGAAATCTAACCTAAAAATGCTTTTAAGCTACTGAAACTAAGCATGATTTAAGCAAACTCAGGAATTAAGCAAAGTAGCACAAAATCCAAATAAGCTAAAGACTTTAAAAAGCTAAACTAGACTCTAAATCTTTAAGGACTTATCAAACTACTTATAATCTATCTATATAAACTAAAAAATCTAGAATCATAAGCTAAATTAACAAATTGAAATCCTAAAATTCCTAACTATTGTTTTTTGGCTTTTTTAACCTTTTTAAGGACTTTTGACAGCAAAAATAAGCTAGGAGAATAAGCTAGAAAATGTAATCTAAAACTTATTCTATATTAAGCTATAGCTAATCTTAGCCCTACTTGAATCTAAGATCCTCTGATTCTATTCTTAATTACTTAATAAATTAAGCCTAAGGTGCTGTAGTGTTACTAACCTTGTAACAGCCACCAGTACTTCTTTTTAGTTTAGTACTGGTAGTGTTAAAGTATATGCTAGTAATATCTTTTTGTTAGTAATAGGTGCTTTGACAAATGTAAACCAAGAGTGCGGGTTT
Source organism: Tanacetum coccineum (assembly GCA_026074375.1). Lineage (NCBI taxonomy): Eukaryota > Viridiplantae > Streptophyta > Magnoliopsida > Asterales > Asteraceae > Tanacetum > Tanacetum coccineum. The sequence goes on from BQNB010063139.1 coordinate 10,169, forward strand.
CCTAAGGGAAATCCTGCACTAATAAACACTCCAATAGAGTGTATAAACAGAGTTCAAGCAAGATATAAGCCTTGGAGGGCTTAGATCTAAATTTCACAAGTGAAATTCAAAGATAATTTCCCCTGGTGCTGGTACCAACATAATAAGCCTTATCTATCTACAAATTTTGAAATCTACTCTAAAATCTTTTGGAACTTAATTTTTAGAAAAATGAATTGGATCAATGGGTCTTGCACTAATTCAATTGATTTTTTTCGTGGATAACTAACTATGCGTATTCAAACAACCGCTTTAAGACTATGACAGTTTTGATTAAGCTACTAAATTTGAAATCTAGTAAACAAGTGCTTAATACCAGACAATTAACAGATTAAAACTACTTTAAAGGAATGACTTAACCAATATTAAGCCGAATTAGTCTAAGACTTAAGATTATTTTACTATATTTTTGGTTTTTTAGAGGTTTTTAAAACAATTATATGAAGATCTATGATTTAATCTAAGAAGATTAAAAACAGATAAACAACTATGATGATTTAGCTAGATAAAACTCAAATAAGCACTAATAAGCAAATAAGCAATAATAAACATTTAAGCTATAACTAAGCACTTTTAAACTGAAATTAGAGAGAAATGAAAAGAGAAACTTACTTGAACCTTTAGCTAAACAAAAGGTACCAATAATGGCAGCTACAAGCTCTCCTAGCTTATGAATAAGCTAGGAGTTAAGTCCTTGAGAACCCTTCCATGTTTGGTTCTCCTTCCAAAAGCTTATAAGTCCAAATCCAAAGGTACTTAGATTTTAAGCTAATTTTATAGGTTTACAGTATGATTAAGACTGATTAAGCTCAAATCAAGAGCTTATAGACTCTTGAGAGCTTTTTAGAGCTTATAAGGGCTTATTGAGCTTTAGCTTAACTCTAAATGAGAAAAAAATGAGAGATTATGAATCTAAAAAAAAACAAGGGGGGAAGGGGAGGGGGGAAATAAAATTTAGAAAGATAAAACACTGCATTCATTAATAAAAGGTTGTTACAAATTTAAAAACTTTACAAGATTGAATAGATAAAAATTAAGCTAAAAATTATCCTAAAAACTACGTACTAACTAAGATGTGTGTGTGTGAGGAGTGAGGCCTATTTATAGCCTGCCTTGGATCCTTCTAGCCTCTTGCCTTGCTCTCCAAACTTTCAATCTCTGCCTTCCATTTCCTTCAATCATTTGATCTATGTTGTGGGACGTTGGATTAAATTGTGCACAATTAAGGATTGCCAGCGTGGCATTCCTTTGATGTGACATTGTGCTAGTTCTCTGAGTGATTTAGCACAAAATCCCACCTTCCTTGTGTTTCTTTGCTATGTCCACGTGTCCTAAGCTTGAGAGTGAGCTTAAGAATCCTTTGATTAGACTAATTTCTCCCTGCCATTGTACTTGAGCTTCCTTGAATTGACCAACGCACCCTTTAATTTGAGAAACCCCTTTGATTTGAGTAAAAGGTAACTTAGGGACGACGGGTGAATAGTAAAAGGTTTTGGCGCGTTTATTTGACAGTTAAAACTGTTATAAGATTGGAGATTTTACACAATTGGTCCTTGTGTTCTCTTTTCCATTTTCTTAGTTATAAATAACTTTAGATAATTGCAAGATTGGCCCTTGTGGTTTGTTATAAAAGGAAAGTGGGCTTTGTTGACTTTTGTTGAACATCTTTGACTGACTTTGGCTGATTTTGACTGAGGCTTGGCTTTTCTGGCTTCGGCTTTGTACTCTTCTGATTCTCGTGTCCGTGCTTGCTCGTTTTTGACTGTTTTCTTGTGATTTTTGATTTATCCGTACCTGCACACACAAAACACAAATACAAGCATATTTTTGCCATTTTTGGTCTGTTTTGGGTTTATTTGGGTTGTTTTAAGCATAAATGGATATGTGTATTTTACACTTATCAACATCCCTGTTCGTCTTAGACTGGCATTAGTCAAGCGAGCACAGTTTCATTTGAGTTAGTTTACGGATGTCACGGGTTGGACATCTGCATGGGCATTCACACATTGTTGCTACATGTTAACGCTTTGGTGTCATGAGCTTAGACAATAGTAAATACTTTTCATTAGTGACATATAGGGCTACTATATCTCACACTATGGTTAAAATCTTGTGGTTCATCATTATTATCAAACAAACAAACCTATGAACTCACCAACTTTATGTTGACGCTTTAGCAATGTTTTTCTCAGGTGTTCTATGTTACGGATTATATGGAGTCTGCATTATCATATTGGCATGTAGAGGTCGATCTCTCGTATCCAGTCCTCTTCATGCCATGAAGTCACGATCCCAAATCTAGTCTTCCGCTGTAATGAAATTTGGGGGTGTGACAGATTGGTATCAGAGCGCTTGGTTATAGAGAACTAGGTTGCATTAGTAACTCTAGACTATAACTGGCTCTCCAAGACCTGACATAATAGCGTACACTCTATCCACTACCATCTGCTTTCTAAGTTAGTAACTATTTGGCATGATATCATCAATTAACTGAATTACTAATTGTCTGTCATGGGATACATGACTCTTGGACAACACATTATCATCGATGGTTGTAGGATGACATGTTATATGGATTACACGTTTATGTCGTCATAGTATAGAAACTACCATGCTTTATATGACTTCCATTGTTTAGTTAAATCCTATTCGCATAATCAGTACTTCACTATATAAGATTTATTTACATAAATGTTGTGGATTACATCAGTAATTACACACTTACTATCTCATTATATGAGAGTTATATATATAAATAAATAGTGCGGATTACCTTGGTAACCATATCCTCGTTATTTCAATACATAAGAACTACTTATAAACAACCTTTTGGGTTGCATATATATATAGATGACTGTCTATATACGATATCGGTATACACTCGAACGTATTTTAAAATACACAAAAATTTACCAAAAGCGTGCATCACTTGAATGCACCAATAAGCATTGAATATCATATCACTTGAAATCTAGAATAACAAATTCATAACAGAAAGAGATTAAAATATAACCAGTAAAATAAGAGGCAACAGTCGCAATTAACAAATTAAAACTACAAAAAGAAATTGAAAGTATAAAGGTTCACACCAGTTCCTGAGTTGAGGACAATATGAAATCTGCAGTTCTATATCTGTTGTCAAGAATCTTACCGCACTTTTGGGTCACCCCATACCAAATTAAGATTTTAAAGTAAGGACTCAACTAATAGTTGTGAGTAACTTCCAAAACAGAGGAATTCACCCAAAAAGATGGAGAAATATGACAATACTTAAATCAACACCAATGCTGTTCTTGTTCGACCAGGTTGTGAGATTTAATTAGGATAATTGTTACATAACCCAACATCTTTGTTAGAATTTCCACGGTAAAGCCCATTTAACTCATAAGGAACTCAGTTTCTTAAGTCACGATTAGGCTAGGCCGATGCTACACTCCAAGACTTACCAAAAAAAAAATCTTAAATTCCAAATTCGAAAAGCGCATATCCTGGTTACTACCCTACACATCTCTTGTACGTATTGTTTCTTATCTAAAATCCCTAAAATCCCTCTATAAGTCATGATATTCTACCTCATTTATCAAAAACTCCACACGAATTGCTTACCCATACCTCCACACATTATTCGGTTTCTATTTCCCTTGCAACATCTCATTCGCATGCCCTATTCACCACCATTAGGGTTACTATGCTTCCTTGTCCCTTAGTCGAATCAATACAGGAAGGAAACAGCCTATTCGTATTTATATACAGCCATGATAAGATCATCCTTCACACAATCAAACACACACACCTATCCAAGAGATGTCTCAAACGTCTTCCAACACTGTGCCTGTCAACTCCTCAGAACAGGAAGTCGCCATGAGGCACCCTGTTCCAATGAGATTTGACTTGCCAGCGTCTCAAACAATACCCTTACCTAATTTGGAATTAGCCCTAAACCCTACTACAATGCATGAACCCTTCCATGAAACACAGTCACCGGATGTAAAAAGTGTTCCTACACAACTTGTACTAGCATCACAAGCACCTGGACCATCTCGAAAGAGAAGTAGGTCACCCTCATCACCATCTTATCCGAACACCTCTATTTTCTCTAATGGTGAACCAACATCTGAGTCACCCGAACTTAACCCAGAAGATGTAATGGCCAGACTAGAGGACATTGAGGTAGAAATTGACACTCTTCATCACGCGGATAGTGAAGGACAAGGGAAACTCTATTTCGAACTGCAAGGAGTCCCTCGCTACCTGTCCGAGAAATGAGATTGAGATTGCAGCTAAGAGTAGATGATGCCGAGGCCAGGCAAGAGAATGACCATGCCCAGATCCAGATAATCCTATCCCGTCTAGGCTTATAGGCAAAATAACACAACTCGCTATAACATTGTATGCCGATTTACAAAGTGGCACCTAAGCGGGGAAACTAATGAAAGACTTGTACCCTTTTATCTTGTAAGACTATATATGAAGTATCAATTCTCAGTGTATTTAACCTATAAAGAACTAATCGTAAATTGAATTCATATTAAGGATGTCTTAATCCGCAAACTTAGTAACGTTATTAAAAATATTGATCAGTACAAAGCAAATATATACATTTCCCTACAAATAAGGAGTACAACCATGTGCTCAGGAAACAGGGATAGGTAGCTACTTCCAATTGACGAGTCCTTGAGGGATCATTTCAAAAGTCTCACACTCCATACTTGAGAGGTAGAACAATAGGCCCCTATCAAAGATTATTTCTTTCTTTCACCATTTGACATTTCGTCAGTTAAACTCCTTTCCAACTCCTTTATATAAAAGAACTACCAAATGACAACCTTGGATCATACCAAAACACGAGACGAGGTGCGTGCTAATGTAAGATATGTGTGGTTATGTTAATAAAAGGGATGATAAAGCAATAAAATACGAAAACGAAAGATTATTCAAATAAACCCATAATATTTATGTTCATAATACAACAATATACAAAGTATCGGGAATACAACAAAGATATAAAATGCTAAAACGAAAGATACATTGCCATATAAGAAGAAGCATATTGGGTAAATAAGCAAAACGAGTGATGTGATGATTATAATCATGACAGGAGTGAAGATCTCGATTGGGAATCCCATGATAGTTGATAGCTTTGGGAAAGAAGGAGGAAATTGGGTGTAAGGATTTGGTAATAATTTGAGGTGAGGAGTGAGTGAAGTTTAAAATTTGAAATTTGAAAGATATAGGGAGGTGGGCGGTCGAGTGTGTGGGAGTTTGTGAGAAATATTATTTAAATATTCAAAAAGAGATGACGAAGTATAGTCGCGACTAGCAAAAAGCAATTACAATCAGACCCTAGAATTTTCAACAAAAGCGCTTACCGAAAATAACATATACGCAGAAATTATAATTTTTACGAGCACGTAGAGTATACATATCACTATATGGAAAGTAACGATATACACGTGGTAAGATAAAGTGAATATGAACTTTCAGAGAATCACATGTATGGTGGAAATTAGTAAAGAAATAATAAGCCACAACTTGACAAGTAAAACAACATTATCCATCCGATGTATGGAAGACATGACAATTTATATATGCTACGAGTCCCTTGACAAAAATGAGGATGTCAATGTAAACCTAAGATATACGTAGCCTGATCAACTATGTATAAGTTAGGTGGATAGAGGAATGCTCATAGTAGTCGCTATATGTAAGTATAACTTCTTCTTACTCATTCATCACTGTATTACTAAAGGAATACCATGGACATCATGAA
>BQNB010063139.1:17983-35802 GCA_026074375.1 Tanacetum coccineum
AACGATTGGGCCAACTTTTAAACTCGGTTGAATTAAGTTTAGGCATTGAATTTAGGACAAGTTTAAGCCCAAATTTAATTTAGGAGAAGTAATAGGCCACTGCTGGGCCATAGTCATCTAAATATCTCATTGATTGTTTGATTTTGAGTTAACAGTTTGTTTGTTTTATTGTTTTTAATATTGCCGGTTCAACTCATGAGGCGCGGAGCTTACGGGTTTATTTAGCTAGATAGAATTTAATTATTTTCTTTAGCTAAATAAATCGGGTGGTATTCGCCTATTTGCGGCTCTCCAATTCGGTTTTATTTTCTAGTCCTTTTTCAATACATAGAGTAGATTTATTTTATCGTTTTATAATATGTTTGCCTATTCGATTTTTGCCATGCTTAGTGTAGATTTATTTTTGTCGTTAAATGCTATGTTAGTTTATGTAATTTTTATTATGAGTAGCGAGTAGTTTAATTAGTGCTTGTTAAGTGATTAGTGATTTGGAATTTAAGTGCGGGTTTAAAAAGGTTTAAAAAATTAGTAGTTATTAGAATTTTTTTTAATTTAAATTTCGTCATTTACTTTTAATGCAATTTAAATACTTGTCATTTATTTCAATTAGTATTTTACTTTACTTGTCATTTAATTTCTTGAAACTTGTTTTCTTTTTAAGATTTAAACCTAAGCCCGCACTTGATGATCATTTTACGTCACTTAGCAAGCATTTTCATCATTTATATCGTTTAGATTAATTTTAGTATAATATTGTAGTTTTAAATCGTAGAATTAAGTTTAGTTTAATTTTTAGTATAAAAATAGTTATAAACCAAAACCAAAATATATTTGTCATTCAAGCACCAAACGAAACATTCTCATGAATTTCAATTCATCTCTCGCCGTGGAAACGACACTCGTAAGATAGACTATTATTTTTCCTAAAGTAATTTTATATCTAACGGGATACTCTCTATACTATTACTATTTGAGATATTTAGTTATATATAATATTATTTTATATAGACTATTTGGATCGAATCACTAACCATGGTGGTTCAAGCTCAAGAAGAAATGGGTGAAAGTTCAGCAATACCAACTGATCCCCATCACACACCCATCATTACTCAACCATCATCATCACAACCTTAATGGAAACAAAAGTCTAGGAGGCCTAAGGAGAAGGACACTCAGGCACCTCAGTCTAGTGTTCCTAGTGATCCTATAAATGTAGCAGATGAGGCTGTCACTGAGGAGCCTAGTATGCAACTTAAGGAATTGATGGATTTTTATACCAAACTACAACAAAGAGTGCTTGACCTGAAGAACACAAAGACTGATCAAGCTTAGGAGATTACAAGTTTAAAGAAGAGAGTCAAGAATTTAGAGAATAAAGGAGGGTCAATAACTCATAAGCTCAAAAGATTATACAGGGTTGGTAGATCTACAAGAGTAGTTTCTTCTAAAGAAGCTAGTTTGGGTGATCAGGAGGATGCATCTAAACAGGGCAGGAAAATTTATGATATTGATGTTGATGAAGACATCACCCTGGAGAATGTTCATGATGTTGAAATGTTTGATGTAAATGAATTGGATGGTGATGAGTTAGTTGTTGAAAGTGAAGTTGCTGATAAAGATGTGAATTTAAGTGTTAATGAAATTACATTGGCTCATGCACTTGCAGCTTTGAAAAGTGCAAAAGTTTAGGAAAAAGGGGATGTTATTAAAGAGCCAAGTGTACTAGTTAGTGCTGCTTCAACAAAGGTTAGTATTGTTATACCAACAACTGCTGCTACAACAATTACAGTTGTTGGCTCAAGACCCAGAGCAAAAGGGATTGTTTTTCTTGAACAAGAGCAAGCTCCTACACTAATAGTTTCTTCACAACAACCAACACAGGTCAAGGGACTAAGGTAAAGGAAAATGGTTGTAAGAAAGAGAACCTGTGAAACGAAAAATTTATTAAGAAATATCTAGACTCAAACTTTGAGGAAGAACTTGCTTTCAGAAGTAACAAGCTAAAAGAAGATGAAGAAGAAAGGCTAATTGCCATAGGGAAAAAGCTCAAAAAAGTTAAAGAACCATAAAATAGCTTGGAAGTGATATTTCAAGCTAATGTTGAAGCTGATTATCAGATGGCTCAACAGATGTAAGCTTAAGAAGTCAAGAAGAGGTTGTCTGATGAGATAGGAAAAGAGGTTAATTATTTGTACGAACTCTTAGAGAAAAGAAGTGAGAAAACACCTTGTGCAGCAATAAAAAAAGGTAAAGAGAAAAGGCGAAAACAGACCACTCTCAACTAAAAGTCATGCAGCAAATGGAGTTTTCATGGGTACTTACTTGAAAATCTATGAAGGATGGAAGCCCAAAGACTTAAAGAATAAGTATTATGTAAGATATTTAAGACCTATTGATGTCAGAAAGTCTGATGAAAAAGGGTAAACATATTTGTAGATATGGATAGAGATTAGTGAAGGAGAGTTCCATGGAAGCTAATGTAGAGCTAGCACAAAGAAAGAGACTTCAAAGAGAGATTGAGAAGCTGACTGGAACAGACATGCTCTAAGAAGCAAAAGGCGGATGTTTGATAACAGAAACTAAAGAGCTTAAGCAATGTATGGAAGAAGATCATTTCAGATGATGGTAGATGATGTAATCTATTGAAGATACACATTTATCTACCAAATTTCCAGTTACCTCATATTGTTGACTACAAGATGTCTACAAAGAAGTGAAGAGAAAGTTAGGTTACAAATTATCATAGCAGATGGGTAATTACTCAGATGTATTTTACTTTTGGAAAGATGCTTAAAAACTTTATCAGGGAAGATTTGTATAATTCTTTTGGAGTATAAGTCAAAGCAAGAGTAGAAGGAAGACAGAGCAGTGCAAATTCATGGATCTTTCTATACATCTTAATGATGAAGACCATGATTCAATTGAACATCATCTTGAAGATAATGTATGAGAATCAAACAAGGATTAGTTAAAGTTTTGAACTAGAATGCTTTATGATTCTTAGTTAGGAGAATTCAATGTGTGACAATACAAAAACATACTTTATTATTCTGTTGGTTGGAAGAATGTATCCAACTTACGAAGCACACACTACATCAGATGTTCAATATGTGAAGCTCCAAGTTGATGTATGAGTGTAGAAATGAGCATTTGAGCTTCTTAGTTTGTTCAAGAAACAGCTTAAGGATTAGGCTTGCTACCTCAATAAAGTGTTTGGAAGCATCCTCCTGGTGATTGATGAAGTTTTTAATGAAGAAACTTGATGATTTTGATGATAAATATCAAGTTTAGGGGGGATTGTTGGGATTAAAAGCCTTCTTGAAGTTACTGCTGTTAAGGTATTAGTTACTGCTGCTAAGCATAAATTAGTGTTGTTAGTAATCTTAATGAATAAAATATGCTAGAAAGTAGTTAGTATCTGCTTAGGTGTCATATTACCTACTGCTAGTTTACTGTAGATGAGTAGTAATGTTAGTATGCTAGAGTAAAGTTGGTACATAATAAGTGTAAAATTTGTACTTGCTTGTGAAGATTGAAGGAAAAAACTGAGTTCTTAAAGTAGTAATGCTGTCTTATGTATAAAGTTAGTGCTGCTGGCTACTCTCATAATTACTACTGTTGGTATTGGAATGTTAATGCTGCTGGTACAAAAGTTACACTCTAGAATAAGATTACAACATAGACTGAAAGGATAAAGACTGCTTAGAGAAAAGATAAAGATTGATTATGTGATATGTATGAGATATTTTTGTAAAATATACGTATAAGTTATTTGTTTAGAAGATCATGATAACTTAGGAAATTATTGTAGTCCCATTTAGGACTTCCTATGGTGTTATGATAAGGATGGAGTTCCTGTAGGGTTAATAGAATTCTAATGTTTCCAAGTAATAAAAGAAGGAAAGTCATTCAAGATTGTGTTCTAGACGTTTTTAGTTTTGTAACCATGATACTAGTTAAGAGAGTATTGTATTAATATATTTGAAGTTTTTGTTTGTTAATCTGTGTGTTTATTAGAATTACTGTTTCATTGAAGAATTCTTCTTATATTAAAGATTAGATTCCGCATAATCTTTAGTATTATCAATCAAAGTTTCTATCATAGTTATGTAGGATTTATCTTGCATAACTAAACCTTACACAAGCTAAGGAATTCAAGATCCATTCAAGTGGGATCAACAAAAAGACTTGGACACAATCTTTTTTCTATAGGACAATTTTGTGATTCAGATCTTGAAGTTGCATTCAGAAAACATTCGTGCTATGTTAGAGATGTAGATGGTGTGGAGTGTCACACCCTATAAATTTCAGGTCAATATTTAAAACTTTTCCGGTCGTTATTTTTGACTTTTATACGTTATGTTTGAATCTGGCAGTTTACCGAGAAGTTAACCCGCGTAAATCTAAAAAACATCATCAGACGCGTTTTGACTTTAGATTTTGATTAGTTTAGATATTATATGAGTTATTTTATCCTTTCTAAGTTTTTTGTAGTTTACGATCACTCCCGATACTTATTTTTACATTTTAACGTCTAATTTGCGTTTTTCGTGTTTTTGACCTAACGGAACCCCGAAAACCCAAAATATTTTTGTGTAAACTTTAGTTACCGTACATCTCATGTTTATAAGTTAAAATTTTCGTTCATCCCCCCCCCCCCCCACCTATGCTCAAATCATACGCACAAACACACATCTAATTAAATCAAGTGGAATCTTTTACTTTTAATTTGAAAATTATGCATCACATGCATAGATAGTGATGTTTTGGAGGCATGCAAGGTGGTGTAAGACTCTTGTATTTATGCATTCAAGCCTTGGACCACTCTTTCAATAAGCCATTAAATAGAATCTACCCCCCTTGTTTGTTGCATCCGAACCATCACCACACACACCCTTGGTGTGTGTTGGTCACTTAGCTATTTGGTTACACATCTTTTGACTAGCCATGGACCCTTAACCTTATCCCACTCCCTATAAATATCAAGTGATAACACATCTAGGGTTCACTCTTCATTTGAAAGCCTCAAAAGTTTTTCTCTCTTCCCTTTTCTCTCTTCTTGCTCACGGCACACACATACATACATATACTTTCGATAGTTTTGATTCTATCAAGATTCATTCATTCCAAGATCATTTCTAATCATATCTAAGGGTGTTCCAAGGGTTTGATCATTTGATTTAAGGGTTTACTTCTAGATCTACAAATTAGGGTTTGGTTATTATTTAGGGTTTTTCAAGATCCAAGTCTTCCATCTTTATTCTTGTGTTTTCTTAAGCTTGTTCTTCATATTAGTGAGTTGCAACAATAGAAATGAAGGGATTAGGTTAGTTTTAGGTGTGGTTTGGTTGTGGATTAGTTGTGAACGTACTTTGACATCGGATTTTGATTAGTTTGGATATTATATGAGCTATTTTATCTTTTCTAAGTGTTTCGTAGTTTACGGTCACTTCCGATACTTGTTTTTACGATTTAACGTTTAATTTACGTTATTCGCGTTGTTGATCAAACGGAACCCCGGAAACCCAAAATCTTTTCGTGTAAACTCTAGTTATATTATATGTTGGGGGGGGTGGGGTTGGGGAACCTACCGGAACCCACCCCCACCCCCCCCCAACCTCTACTAATTTTTGGTGCAAGTAAAAGAAAAGAAAAGGAACCACAAATTTGAATTTTAAATGAGAACACTACATCACATGCATAGATAGTGATGTTTTGGAGGCATGCAAGGTGGTGTAAGACCTCTTGTTCTTATGCATGCCAACCTTGGACCACTTCTATACTATGATACAATATGGAATCTTGATTTAATTTCAAGTGGCTAGTTGGTTAGTGATTTAAGCTTAAACCACATGGTCTTGTGCGTCCGAACCCACCACCACACACACTCTTCGTGTGTATTGGTCACTTAGCCATTGGTTTTACTCTTGGTTGACTAGTCATGAACCCTTAACCTTATCCCACTCCCTATAAATATCAAGTGATGACACATTTAGGGTTCACTCTTCATTTACAAGCCTCAAAAGTTTTTCTCTCTTCCCTTTTCTCTCTTCTTGCTCACGGCACAAAGCCACCACCACCATCATTTCATAGTTTTGATTTCTAGCAAGATTCATTCATTCCAAGATCATTTGTAATCATATCTAAGGGTGTTCCAAGGGTTTGATCATTTGATTTAAGGGTTTACTTCTAGATCTACAAATTAGGGTTTGGTTATTATTTAGGGTTTTTCAAGATCCAAGTCTTCCATCTTTATTCTTGTGTTTTCTTAAGCTTGTTCTTCATATTTGTAAGTTTATCTTGAAACTTATACTTTCATTTCTACTTTCACCCTACGTATGTTTATGTTCTTGCATAGGTCTATGATTCCTATGGTGTTTGTGTTGATTTTTCAAAAAGAAATGAAATAATGTCTTGTCATTTTTTATAAAAATAGAAGTAATATGTTTATGACTTTATGATCTTGGTGAGGTGAGTTGAAAAGTGAGTTGCAACAATAGAAATGAAGGGATTAGGTTAGTTTTAGGTGTGGTTTGGTTGTGGATTAGTTGTGAACGTACTTTGAATCGAAGACTTCGTCGACGAAATAGAATAGTTCCATACGATCAAAGAAATAATCCACCTCAACACCCGAGAATTGTCTATCCGCCAATTCTCAACATCAATTACTTCTGTCACTTTCTTGATATTCTTTGAAATTACGATCCAATAGATGATGAACCCATGTAGGATGCCGACAGTGTTGTCGCTCTGACTCCCAGTTTCGCAATCACCATTCCTGAAACCATATACAAATTTGCTATTAAAGGTAACCACTTGACTCTCGTCAAAGGAAACCAATTTGATGGCAGAACCAAAACCGACCCTTATAAACACATTCATGAATTCCTCAGAATTTGTAATATGTTTAAATACAAAGATACCGAGAATGAAGTTGTCCGCCTAATGATGTTTCCCCTATCACTCACTGGAGAAGCAAAAACATGGCTGGACAAACTCAATGAAGGAACTATTGAAATGTAGGATGAACTTCGAACTGCTTTCATTAGCCAATTCTTTCCGCCAGCTCTCTTCGACTGACTCCTCGGAGAAATCCATGCCTTCTCTTAACATGAAAACAAATCTCTAACCGTGCTTGGCTTCGTATGAAGGAAATGATTTGAAACTGCCATGGTCATAACCTTTCCAAAGGCAATATTATCAAAATATTTTATCATGGTCAAAATAACCCAGAAGTTCTAAATGCCGCAGCTGGTGGTATCTTTCTCTATAAAACCCCAAATCAAGCTTATCAGCTTCTCGAAGATAAAGTCTTAATCAAGCTCAATTGGGCTAAAAATCAAAAAACCAAATCATCTCTTAAGAAAACTGTTGCTTTCACCAATAAAGGTAATCGTAACACCGATACTGACAAAATTATGGCCCGAATAGATGCCATGACCATAAAAATGGATGCTCAGTACAAAGAACTCCAATCTCGTGCTAAACAACCAACACCCGATCTTGACGATGATGACATGCCTATGTCCCGTGAAAAAGAATCTAAATTCATGCAAACTTTCCATAAGACTTGTTTTTACAATGATTACCGCCACCGATACTCAAATCGCGATAATTGGCGTTCAAGCGGACAGAATGATTACAACCGAGACAACTATCAATCCAATACCGAGGATAAACCGTACGATCTTCAAAAACAATTCAACGATTTCATGAAGTCTCAACAATTAACCAACGCTTTTGTCAAAGAAACATTCATGGACCTCAAAATTCAACTTGAAACAGTAACCAAAACTCATCAAGCTTCAATCTAAAACCTCGAAACCAAGTTCGACAGACTCGCTAACAAGCAATTTGGTCGACCTTCTAGATCTCTTCCAAGCAACACTCAACCAAACCCACGATGTGGCAACTCTAAAGCTTACCAACCACCGCAAGCTTGTAATGAGCATGTGAATTTTGTATTCAGAAGAAGTGGTAAATCCTATAATCCACCAGATAACCCGGATGATCAATAGAATAATTCCGAAAACCCTATCAACTTTGATATCGATGATGAAGACGATGAACCTACACCACAACCAAAAACTCAACCCACAAAACCAGTCAAAGAAACACCGTTACCCAAACCATACAAACCAAAAAATCCATATCCTCAAAGCCTTAGAAAAGAAAAAATGGAAGCCCAATACGGAAAATTTCTTGCCATGATCTGAGCCGTTTGAATCAACGTACCACTTGTCGACGTCTTAGCCGGAATGCCTAACTATGGAAAATTTCTCAAAGAACTCATAAGCAACAAACATAAAATCAAACAAATTTCTGCCGCTTTCCTAAGCGATGAAAGTTCAGCGATGATCCAAAATAAAGTTCCACCAAAACTCTAAGACCCCGAAAGCTTCCTTATTCCATGTAATTTCAACAAAACTTTCTCCTGCAATGCTTTGGCCGATCTTGGTGCTAGCATTAACCTTATGCCATATTCCTTATATGCGAAACTATCTCTCGAAACTCTTAAACCTACCAAAATGAGTGTAATATTAGCCGACAAATCATTCCAATACCCTGTTGGAATAGCTGAGAATATGCTCGTCGAAGTTGGTAAATTCACCTTTCCTGCTGATTTTTTTATTCTCAAAATAGAAGAAGACAACAAAGTTCCCCTCATATTGGGACGACCTTTCCTTCACACTGCTGATGCAGTTATTCGAGTTAAACAGAAACAACTCAATCTTGAAGTTGGGACTGAACGAATGATCTTTAATATCGACTCTGCGATGAAACACTCTTACTCAAACGATGATACATGTTTTAGTATCGATGTTATAGATGAAATCTTAGAAGAAGATTTCGATGCTCTTCTAGACGAAGGAAGAAAAATCATCTATTACATCGAAGGAACCCTTCTCGAAGAAGAAATCTTTTCCGAATTCAATGAATTCATGGCAATGACTACCGATGACAATTCTGAATTTGAATCCGATACTGAAGAACCACCATTCGATAAAATCACCATCAACACCGATTATAAAATCAAAACATCTCTCGAAGAACCTCCTACGGATCTTGAACTTAAACCCCTTCCTGATAATTTGGAATATGTATTCTTGGAAGAACCATCTTTTCTCCCTGTGATCATATCATCTAAACTCTCTGCTCAAAACAAAAGCAAACTTGTATCCGTCCTTAAAAAACATAAAGAATATTTTGCTTAGAAAACAACAGACATTCCTCCCATCTGTCCATTATTCTGCAAACACAAGATACAACTTCTGGATGACAAGAAATCAGTTGTACAAAAACAAAGAAGGTTAAATCCAAACATGCAAGAAGTTGTTAAGAAAGAAATTGTTAAACTCTTGGATACCGGTATTATTTATCCAATTGTCGATAGTCCTTGGGTTAGTCCTATTCACTGTGTACTAAAGAAAGGTGGAATTACAATTGTCACAAACAAAAAGGATGAACTTGTCCCAACAAGAACCGTTATGGGTTGGCGAGTATGCATCGATTATTGTAAACTCAATGAAGCAATCGCAAAAGATCATTTTCCTTTTCCGTTTATGGATCAAATGTTAGAAAGACTCGCAGGAAATAAATATTTCTGTTTCCATGATGGTTTTTCTGGATATTTTCAAATTCCTATCGATCCTATGGACTAAGAAAAAACAACATTCACATATCCTTTCGGAACATACGCTTATAGGCGAATGCCTCTCGGGCTATGCAATGCCCCAACTACATTCCAAAGATGCATGTTGGCAATCTTTCATGACATGATCGAAGAGTCCGTCGAAGTATTCATGGATGATTTCTCCGTCTTTGGAGACTATTTCGACAAATGCCTAAACAATCTCGATAAAATGCTCCAGCGTTGCAAAGATGCTCAACTTGTCCTTAATTGGGAAAAATGTCACTTCATGGTCAAAGAAGAAATTGTGCTTGGACACAAGGTGTCTAGCACATGACTTGAAGTTGACAAAGAAAAAATCAACGTAATCTTAAAACTTCAGCCCCTACTAACATCAAAGGTGTTAAAAGTTTTCTTGGACATGCCGGTTTTTACCGACGTTTCATTAAAGATTTCTCGAAAATTGCCCGACCTATAACTAAGCTGCTTGAAAAAGATACTCCATTTGAATTCAACGATGAATGTCAAAAAGCATCCAAACTATTGAAAGAGAAACGCACATGTGCTCCTGTGATCGTAAGACCAAACTGGAATCTTCCGTTTGAGCTTATGTGTGATGCAAGTGATTTTGCAGTTGGAGTTGTCTTAGGTCAAAAAGATGGTAAAAACTTTCACCCGATCTATTTCGCAAGCAAAACTCTTAATCCCGCTCAACAAAAATACACCGTAACCGAAAAAGAACTTATGGCTGTCGTTTTTGCATTTGACAAATTCAGATCCTATCTTATTCTATCAAAAACTATTGTTCACACCGATCATTCAGCTCTTAAGCATTTATTCAAGAAACAAGATGCTAAACCATGACTTATTCGTTAGATTTTACTTATAAGAATTTGACATAGAAATCAAGGATAGAAAAGGAACAGAAAATGTCGCAGCTGACCACTTGTCCCGAATTGAAAATGACGAGTCAAGTGATGACAGTGAAGTGGATGATAACTTTCCTGGAGAAACCCTCATGGAAATCAACACTAAAGATGAACCATGGTTCGCAGATTTTGCAAACTACTTGGTAGCTGATATTATACCAAAAGGGATGACGTACCAACAAAAGAACAAATTCTTCTCTAACCTCAAACACTACTTCTGGGAGGAACCCCACCTCTTCAAAGTATGTTCTGACGGAATAATCAGACGATGTGTATCTGGACCAGAAACTCAAACAATTTTAGATCAATGTCACCACGGACCAACCGATGGACATTATGGACCAAATGTAACCGCTAAAAAGGTCATAGATTCAGAATTTTACTGGTCGACAATCATAAAAGAAGCTCATACTCTACTTCGCCTTTGCGAAACATGCCAAAAGACGGAAAATATATCGAAACGTGATGAGATGCCCTTAAATAACATTCAAGTATGTGAGATTTTCGATATACGGGGTATTGACTTTATGGGACCATTCCTAAAATCGCATAAGTTTGAATTTATTCTTGTCGCTGTTGATTAAGTATCTAAATGGGCTGAAGCTAAAGCTTTACCAACCAATGCTGCCCGAGTTGTTATCACTTTCTTGAAGAAACTATTCTGCCTTTTCAGAATGCCCAAAGCTTTAATCAGCGACCGAGGTACTCACTTCTGCAACAAAAGATATGGAGTTAATCATCGTTTCTCTACATCATATCATCCTCAAACCGGTGGTCAAGTTGAAAACACGAACATAGCTCTTAAAAGAATTCTTAAAAAAACTATTAAAGATAATCCTACTATTTGGTCAAGAAAACTTGATGACGCTCTGTAGGCTTTTCGCACCGCTTACAAATCACCTACCAGTACCACACCTTACAAACTAATATATGGAAAAAACTGTCACTTACCATTTGAAATTGAACACCGTACATACTAAGCTCTAAAGAATTGCAACCCATATCTCATCGCCGCGGGTGAGAAAAGAATGTTTCAGTTACACGAGTTAGATGAACTTAGACATCAAGCATATGAAAACTCTCGTCTATACAAGGCAAGAACCAAAGTCTGGCACGACAAAAAATTAAGAATGAGGAAAGAATTCAAGCAAGAAAACAAAGTTCTGCTAGTTCACTCAAAGTACAAATTTAAACAACCAAAACTCAGATCTTGATGGTTAGGACCTTACCTAGTAAAACATCAATATCCATTCGGATATGTTGAACTCTATGGAAAAGATGGAAAGACGTTTATTGTCAATGGCCATCGACTTAAACTATATCATGAAGAAGTTAATGACCCAAGGGAAGTAGTAACTCCCTTTTTCCTAAAAGAATAACTCCCGAAGTACGAGTCTAGCTAAAGACTCTCTTAAAAATTAAGTGCTTCTAGGGAGGCAACCCGTGTTTCACTTAAGTGTGAAGGAGTCCCTCCTCCATTCTTCTGTCATACTCTTTATTTATTTTCTAAAAAAACAACAAAAATATTTTCTTTTTGTTTGCTTTTTGTTTTCTTACTTTTATGCAGGTACTTTAGCTTAAAAATATGGAAAATTATGAAGTATGCTCGAGGATAGCTCTCTCACAGCTATACATTTCCCTATACCTCGAGAAGTACCGTTTTCCTTTAATTTTCCCTATTTTATCTCTATTATCAGTTATCACATTGAGGGCAATGTTCAACTTAAGTTTGGAGGGGAGCCAAATAGGAAAAATTAATCATATCCCTTTATTTTTGCCCTGCCAAAAATTTTCCAACTGATATTTGACCAAAAATCTTAATATATATGCTTTTAAAAAATCAAAAACAGCTCTTAATAAGGCAAATCCAACCGGATTGACATTATAGCTAACACAATCTACTCCACTAAATTGTGAGAATTCTAATCCTTTAGAATATTCGGGTATCCACCTTTGATACCCAAGATAATTGATTCCTTTAGCTTGTATGAGTTAAGGTTTGAATGCAGTCATATGTGTCTATTCTGTCATTACGGATGTGTACGTACCGTCTTTGTTTCCTTTTCTGGAACATTGGTATTGGTTGATAATTATATTTGAGAGAGCCAGAAAATTAGAAGCTCTAGAACTTGTGCATTAAATATCATCATTTACTAGACCGACGAGCCAGCTTTATTATATGATATGAGAATCACACAAGTCCATGTTCTTGCAAGTAGCTCCTTTTAGTGCTAATTGCTAAAAAGTTCTAAGAAAAAGAAGTAAAGTATGAATAGAAGAAAGTTAAGTGCCATGTCCCCCCCCTAGTTACCAAAATAAAAAATAAAAAAATAATATATATATATATGATTTATATATATATATATATCATGCAGTATATATATATAATATATATATAATATTATATATGATATATATGCATGATGGGGGAGGGTGAGTTAGGTATGTGTGTGTGGTGTGTGTGTGGAGAGTGACAAGGCAGGTCGCAGCGCAGGCAGGGAGAGTGACTATTTTCTAGCTCACAGTCTCAAGATTTATGCGTCGTCGCGGGGGGCTTTCCTTACGAAGCAAAGTTCCCGCCTTCTGCTACTTCATGGACGCATACGATTAGTGTTTTGCTGATACTAGAAGATCAGAAGATGCTAACCCTATAACATGGACCATGTTAAGCCTTCATGAGCCAGTCTAAGATCTGGGTGAGGAAAGGGAAGGGGTGCGGTAGTAGGGAGTGTTGGGTGGGGGGGGGGGGGTGTGGGTGTGTGTGTGGGGTGTGGGTGAGCGGGGGATGGAGATAATGCATTGGTAAGCGGGTGGGGGCGTGGAGCGACAGAGAGCGACGTTATAGGCAGGTAATGATAAATAAAAAACAAGGTAGATCGTCGTAGTATCGAGCGGCTTAAGTCATGCAGTAGTTACTGCTCACTAAAAGCATAATATATACCTGGCTTGATATCAGTCATATTCTTTAGGGGAGAGGGTATAGGGAGTGAGGAGGGAGGGGAGTGAGAGGGTGGAGGTGAGTGATTGGAAGGGAGGATATGTGAGCTCTTGGGTATTTGTATATGCTATAAATCAACACTATCCCTATGTGAGTTACAATTGAGGAATAAATCTCATCAAGAGTTTATACTGCCAAGGTGTAACTAACATACTGAATGGATTATTACCGCCTATACAAAACTTAGTACTGCCATGTTAGTTAATACTGCTAGAAGAAAATTAATACTACTTAAGGGTTAATGGCTGCTGACTTGGAGATAAGGATCAAAGAGATAAATATGGAATTATATTCCATATAATATTTTAAGGAAGATTCGTAAAGATTATAATTGTAATTGATTCCTAAAAGTTTCGGTAGTGTATCTTGTAAAAGGAACTCCATGTGTGTATAAATAGGAGAACCTAGTTAAGTGATTTATATATACTTAAGAGAGAAATATACATCTTAGAGAAAGAACATATAGGCTTCATGAAACCATTTGAATGTCATGTTACTATTCTCAATACCTTAGATAATTTGGGCAAGTTTGATGGAAAGAGTGATGAAGGTTTCTTTGTTGGATATTCCTTAAGTAGCAAAGCTTTTAGGGTATACAACACTAGAACCAGAAAAGTTCAGGAAAACTTGCATATTGGTTCTTAGAAATAACCCTATGATAGAAGGAAATGGGCCCAAATGCTGTTTGATATTGAAGTCTCTAACCCAATCAATGAATTTGGTACCAGTGGGTTGCAAGAACATTTTCTAATGACTTTGCAGGTATACAAGGAGTTTCTGAGTCTATACATCTTCGTAACAAGATCAAGATAATCAAGATTGCATTGTAATGTCAATTTGGAAGGATGCTTCATATTTTGGTGATGCTGCACCAAGATCTGTTGCTGATGCTCAAATACAAGATAAAGATGGGTTACAAAATGAGAATGATGCTACAAAAAAGTCTCATGATGATAGCATCCTTAAGATAATGTACTGCAGTTTCAAACAAGTAATACTTACAGACCCAAAATTAATATTAGTAGTAAAGATTATACTGCTGTCCCCTGAAGTTTAATACCTGCCCCCTGAAGACTTGAAGACTAGTCATGCATCTGAAGACACACATGTGGAGGACCAAGAAAGTTTGAATGGGGACATTCCACAATCTTATGCAGAACTACCACGCCACAAGATTCACAAAGATCACCCAATTGAACATGTGATTGGTGATGTCAGTCATCTATTCAAACAAGAAGAATGACAACTTCTACTCTGAACAGAATTCTTATGGCTATATATGAAGGAAGACACTCATCAGATCTTCATACATGTCTTTTTGCTAGTTTCCTCTCTCAGGAAGAATCAAAAATAGTTGCTAAAGCTCTTAGGATCCATCATAGTAAAGCAATGCAGGAGGAACTCCTACAATTCAAACTGCAAAAGGTTTGGATTCTTGTGGATTTACATAAAGGTCAAAGCAATTGGTACAAATGGGTTTTTATAGAAACAAGAAAGATGAAACGGGATTGTCCTCAGAAACAAAGCAAGACTTTGCACAGTACAACTCAAGAATAGTCATAGACTATGATGAATCTTTGCCCCATGTGGCTAAATTGAGCAATAAGAATGCTCCTAGTCTTATGCTTCCTATATTGGGATTTATGGCTACCGAAATGGATGTAAAAAGTGCCTCCTGTAATGTCAATTGAAGAGGAGTATATGTATGTTAACCTACGGTTTTGAAAGATCCTGACCATCCTGATAAAGTCATAAGGTAGTGAAAGCATATATGGCTGTATCAAGCACCAAAGCTTGTATGACACTTTGGCCAATTTCCTTTTGTCAATTGGTTTCAAAGAGGGAAGGTTGAACAAACAATTATTCATTAAGAACAAAAGTACATATCTTGGTGTGTTTCAAGATATAAGTGGATGACATTAACTTGGATCTACAAAGAAGGATTATGTATGAGTTTGAGAAACTTATGAAAGAAAGTTCAAATGAGTTCTATGGGAGAACTTACCTTCTTTTTGGGTTTACAGGTCCAACAGAAAAAGAAAGGCATTTTTATCAGTCAAGATAAATATGTCAATGAGATTTTGAGAAAGTACAACTACACAGATGTGAAGTCTGCCTCTACTCCAACAGATTTGGAAAAGCCTTTGGTTCAAGATGGAGATGCTGCTGATGTTGATGAACATCTTTATAGATCTATGATAGGATCTTTGATGTACCTTACAGCATCCAGGCCAGATATCATGTTTGCAGTCTGTGCATGTGCAAGGTTTCAAGTTTCTCCAAAGACATCCCATCTCTTAGCTGTCAAAAGAATCTTTAGATACCTTAAAGGAAAACCATCTTTAGGACTTTGGTATTCTAAGGATTCTCCATTGGAATTAGTTGCTTACACTGACAGTGACTATGCTGGAGCTACACAAGATAGAAAGTCAACCACTGGAGGTTGTCAGTTTTTTTTTTTTGGGAAATAGGCTATCTCTTTCAATGCAAGAAACAAACTGTGGTTGCCACTTCTACAACTGAGGCTGAATATGTGGCTGCTGCAAGTTGTTGTGGACAGGTTCTCTGGATACAAAACCAACTGCTGGACTATGGGTACAATTTCATGAATACTGTTATTTATATTGACAATAATAGTACTATCTGCATAATAGAAAATCTTGTTCAACATTCTAAAACAAAACATATAGAGATTAGGCATCATTTTATAAGAGACTGCAATGCTAAAAAGTTGATTCAAATGGCTAAAATTGACACTGAACATAATGTAGCAAAAAAAAAAAAAAAAAAGATCTTCTTACAAAAGGTTTTGATGCTGGTAGATTTCAGTACTTGGTCTCAAGTATTGGAATGCTAAATCCCTAATGCCCATATCTCTTGTTTGTTTTTGTAAAGTTTGTTAAATGTTAGTACTGTTAAGTCTTTGTAAATTAATACTGCTAGTTATAATTAGTACTGCTAGTTATATTTAAGACTGTTTGACAAAACTGTTACTTATAGTTAGTACTGCTAGTTATTTCTATGTCTCACTGTTAATCCTGTTAGTAACATTTAATACTGCTAAACAAGAAAAATGGTTAGATTATGTTTTTCTTGGTTTTGAGCTAACTCTTTCAGGATAAACAATGAAGTGTGAAATTGGTTTCTCAATGATGCATTATTTGAGGGGAGGAATGTTGTTTGTTCTTAAAGTGTTGGTTTTAACACCACACAACAAATGGTCATCAGTTCACCATGTCTTATAGACATCAAGAATTGACTAGTCCAGAGCAAACGGCTACTGGTAAAGACTTCTCAAATCCGTTGATAGTTGATAGTTTACTCAAAACTATATGGTCATCAATGCACCATGTTTTTACAATGAAGCATTGGCTAGTCCAAAGCAAACGGCTATTGGTAAAGACTACTCAAATCCGTTAATGGCTGGTAGTTTGCCAAAAACTATACTTTGTGTGAATTTGTGAGCCAAAAGAATAGAGAGAATTGGTGAGCTTAAAAACAGAAAGAGAGATGTGTGAAAAACAGACAGAGTGCAAAGTGAGTTAAAAGAATTGAGAGATAAAATGTGAGCTTAAAAACAGAAAGAGAGATTGTGTGAAGCTATTTTTTGAATGATGCACAAGTTTGGAGTTTGTATTGCTTTTGGTGGAGAAGTTAATACTGCTAGGCTTATTTTAGTACTGCTAGGCCAAATTTGGTACTGCTGGATGACCGTTAGTACTGTTTGCGCCCTAACAGAATTTTTCATTAATTAATAGAGCCGTTGAGATATTTCCGCCAAATATCTATGATATAGGGTTTGACTAATTGGACTTTCGTGATCTTTCTATATATCTGTTTGATTTAATCACAATAACCTCAATTTATTTAAGTCGGTCAAACCATATCTCTACATTTTCTCTATATCATCTCAATTAACTTTCTCCAGCATTTATTCTTTCATAAACGATCATATCCCACACGATTACTCACACTTTTATTCATGGAAAATTTGGAATTTTGTGACAAGCACAACATGGTAGCGTTTTTAGAGAAATCTACAGGAAGTGAAGGGTTTCATAAAGTCATTGATTTCCTAAATCGAAGTCAAATTTTCTATGCACTCACAAAGAAGCCAAATGTTTATATCTCTTTTATCAAACAATTGGAATTTTGTGACAAGCACAACATGGTAGCGTTTTTAGAGAAATCTACAGGAAGTGAAGGGTTTCATAAAGTCATCGATTTCCTAAATCGAAGTCACATTTGCTATGCACTCACA
>BQNB010063140.1:0-35800 GCA_026074375.1 Tanacetum coccineum
TGTTTGAAACTCGTCTTCAGAGACGGGGAGTAAAACTATCAGGGAAAATCCACATAGAGTTTAAGACAGTTAACGAGTACTTGATTTAAAGTAAATAAGATGAAGGTCATTAGGAACGAGTCAACATAGCAATTATCATATAAATCCTCCTATTACAAGTCCCGCCCATACAAGACTTGTAATACTTAGATTCATACATAATCTCATGCAAACAAAAATCATGACGGCTTTCGCGTAATACGATATTGTATAAAGTTATGAAAAATATTCTTGGAGACCATTGTTTAACTTATAATGTCTGAGAACGAAGTGAGACCATTGTGCAACTCACAATGTCTAAGAAGATGCTCTGGTATTTATATAAATAACTCTTATATAAATAATTATATGGTATACGCAAAGGGATGTAAGCATATATATGTTATATATATGTATGTCATGTAAGCACATAATGTAACAAGTAATGTAAGCAAGTATTTTTCTTTGTGTTATAGCCCACTTTGAAATGTTTTGATTGATCAATGTTTGTGAAAACGGTTATAGTCTAGGGTAAAATATGCAACCTAGTTCTCTATAACCTTGGCTCTGATACCAATCTGTAACACCCCCAAAAATGTGCCGCGGCGGAAATATGTCCGGGAGCGTTACTTCATAATACACAGCGCTAGATACAAGAGAACGACCTCTAAATGTGTTGTTTGAAAAGTAATCTCATTGATTTCTTTGAAATTGATATAACATTGCCCATAATTGCTCATGAATGATAACTTGTGAAAATAACCCAACGAGATTTGATCATTTGTATGTAAGTAGAAATCCATAAATGAAATCTTGTCAATTTTAGACTCCATTGCTCATCAGTAAGCCAAGCATCTAATTCACCTGAGAAAAACATGCTTAAAAGTGTCAACATTAAAGTTGGTGAGTTCATAGAGTTTTGTAAGTATAAATGTAAATGTTGGAATCCAAGGATTTATAAAGTATGTATGACCATTTCAATCCTTATAATAATCGCCAAAAATGTAAGAGTAAATGTAGAACCGAAAGAGTTTAGTGTTTATTGCTTCGCCGCAATATAATGAAAAGTGTTCAGAAATTAGTAATGTTCAATAAGTAGTATATGGACACGTGATATCGTTGATTTTTCCAAAATGTATGGGTGCCCACTATAACAGATACAGTACCCCATATAGTAATATCTAGCTTTTGCGCTAAGCTCATGACACTGATCTGCTCGACATCTATGATGAATTTTAATGCAAATAAAGGCCCCGTGTAGGATGTTCAATCCCCGTAACATTCCAAATTGTTCCGACAAGTAATGACACATCGACAAGTTTCAGTACAGTCGAAACTAGTAGAGCTACTCACGCCGAACAGGGATGTCAATCCAAATAGATCTATTTATCACTCCCGCTCTCTCAACCGGATCCTCCAGTCAAGAATTTTAAACAGTATCATGATAATGGGCAATGGAAGGGCTTATTACTTAGGCACATGTAACAGGAGATGGAAAACCAAAACCCTGTGTCCAATAAAAAATTAATGCAATCGTAATTCTTAAATAGCTTTAGGATTACTTAATCATAAGTAGAAAAGAGTATGATAAAGAATCAAGTAATGAGTTTTGTACGATTATGTAAACAATTTTCAAAACGTTATGCAAATGAAGTATGTAACAAAGTATGAAACCAAGTTTGTAATCAACCATGTAATTGTGTTTGTAATGAGTTGCGAAATCAAGTATGGAAACCAAATGTGTATAATAGTACGTAAAAGATATTGTAATTGAATATGTAAACAAGTTGTATTGAGCATGTATTCTCCCCCGAGATTTGTAAAGCAATTGTAAAACAAGTAAAAGAGGGGCTATAAACTCACCTTGATGTTGTAGAACGATTGGCAGAACTGCACATATTAAGCACATCACAAACGGAAAACCGGAACGGCTCGACCAAGAAGTTGCGGTTTATCCTAATGGTTATATCCTACTAGCCTAGGATAATGTACTTGGGTTTTCCGATGGATGAGTACATCAGCGCGATACGTTGATAAAGATTTAGATTTAAAGTTATAATAGTTTGGTGGTTGGTTAAATAAATAAATCAAAACGCATATATAATTCATACGATGAATCATATAGCAGAGTATGTAATATATCCCGTATATATTACATATGAAAAATAAGCAACTATATAATTCATATGGTGAATTATATAATAAGACCAACAATCAAAAGAATAATTTGAAATATATAATACTTTGCAAATTTTATTTAAGAAACGTGAGTAAATGATTAAACAAAATGATTCGACACGTTTTAGAAAATCACCACTTAAATAAATAAAAGTTCTTAGCATAAAAGTAAACGTACGTTTTAAAGTTATAAATCATGTACATTATGTTTTCAAAGCTTTTACAAAGGTTATGATGTTAATTTCCAGTTGACAATTATAAAATATAAAATAATATTTTATAATCTAGTATATTGTTTCCTTGACGGTTTGCTAAAATAGTTATCCCATTTGAAAAGTATAGTTCCTTTTGTTTTATCTCCGGTTATTGAAATATTACAATTAAAAATCTTAAAATTTATATAGCACTTAATAATCCTTTTTCAATCTATTTGTTTTCAATTTTACTCATGTGATCACTATCTATATTTTTGGAGACTAAATACTAATATGACACGTTTGAAGTTAACCATTAACCACCATTTAGATAGGATTTATAATGTTATAAATCTCGTTAAAATTTATATTTATAAAATTTTAAATATAATTATTGGTTTGTTTTTTCTACTAACCCACAACGCACCCATACGAGTTTTTTTCTGCAAACCAATCGCCCCTTACGCTTTCTACTAAACCAAACGTCACCCAAGTCCTTGTTTCAAACCAAACCAAAAACTACCCTAACGGCTGGTGGCTAAACCCAACACAACCCTCGGCAGATTTTCCAACAGCCAAACATCAACAGTAACCCCTTTAGTTGGCTGTACTCAAACACACCTAGGCTGTCACACAGGCCAACCCAACAACCCTTAAATCTTCACTTTCACACTAACACAGAAAAACTCCTTATACCCATTTTCCGTTAAATCAAACGCACCTTTGGTGCTTAATGTCAAACCAAACGCACCCGCTGCGTGGTTTTTATAACCGAACCAAACACACCCTAATCTTGTTAATAACCAAAAACAACCAAACAAACACCTCCTTGCTGTTACAACCTTAAACCGAACCCACCCTCTTCGGTGTTACTAAATCCAACGCACCCTATGCCGGCTGAAAACCACATAACCAAACGCACCCTTCGTTGGTGCAAACTACAAACCAACGCACCCCGCTGTGGTGCAAAATCAAACGTACCCTAATCGTGGTGGTTTTCACCATAGACACAAACACGCCCTTCGTGGCTGTTTTACACATGAAACCAACGCACCTGTTGGTGCTTATAACAAAACCGATGCACCCTAACTATTGAGTACCAAAAACAAACGCACCCTGATGGTGCTTAAACACGCCAAACGCACCCTCATGGGTGACTCACAAAACAGACGCACCCTTTTTGGGTTTTCTGTCAAACCGAACGCACCCTTGTGGTGTCGGCTGAGCAAGACAAACCAACGCACCCTTGTGGGTTGTGGTTGTGGTGGCGGTGATGATGGCGACGTGGTGGAGGTGGTGATGATGGTGGTGTTATAATGATAATGATGACGATGGTCTTGTGGTGGTGGTGGTGCATCGGTGTGGCGGCAGCAGTGGTGGCAGCGCGTGGTGGTGGGGATCGGCTAGATCCGGGACGGATCTATCTTTTTATAATTTTTGGGTTCGCCGGAAAAAGTCACCGGAAAAGTTTTCCGGCGGCGGCACGGCGGCGGTGACGGTGGCCGGAGATGGCTGCCGGATTTGGGGGGGGGGAGAGATATGAAATGGAGATGTGTGTGTTTTATATAAATAAAATGATATAACTTTTTAATATATATAAAAAATTTTAAAGAAAGTGCAATAGTATAATAGGTAAGAGATAAAAAGTTAACTTTTTCATATATTATGATAAAAAAGCGGTTTCGGGACTCGTTTGAAACGTCCTATCGGATGATTCACGAACAGAACTTGCCGCCATTTGTTTTCTAAATCATTTTCTATAAAAATGAGTATTTACTTGACCTAATTTTCGTAAACGTTTTATAAAAATTTATTTAAAACGTTGGGTAAATTATTATTTATTTTTATTTTTTTTTATTTTATTTTATTTTTTTTTTTATTTTATTTTATTTTTTTTATTATTTTACTTTTTTTATTTTTTTTATTGTAGTTTTTTTATTTTTTTATTTTATTTTAAAATTTTATTTATATTTTTATTTTTTTTTTTTAATTGTGTATTTATTATAATTTGTTTTTTATTTTTTTTTTTTTTTATTTTTTTTTTATATATTTTGTATATTACTAATAAACTTTGTCCGTAAAAATAAATTTTAACTTTAATAATCGCGTTTTTAACAAACGTTTTTGAATAACACGATAATTAATTTATTAAATAATTTTTATTTAATAAATTATGATAACTAAATATAAATTTAATTATTTTGGGTCGGTACGCGTTGTGTTTAAAATTTTTGCGAGGGCATTTTAGTCACCTTCTGACTGTTTTCGGTTCTCGGGCAAAACTAAAAAGTTGCTAGGAATGTCGTTTTACATAGTCCGAATCGTGAAAACGTGATCTAGTGGGTCGTTTTTGATAAGTCAGCTCAGGAATACATATATCTTTTTCGTTTTCAATTCAAATAAGTCAACATTAACTTTGCACGTGAGGGATGTAATAATAAATATGATTTATTATTTAAATTATGTTCCGAAAATTTTACCGGTCACGCGGTAATAAGCTTTGTTAATGTGACAATAAATGACCAAAAGTCAAAAAGTCAAGTTAGACTCGAAAAGTCAAAGATTAAAATAGTCCTTTAAAATTCTGAAAATTTCTGGATGTTACAGAATGAGCCGAATGAGGGCTCTATTTATAAGTATCAAAAGTATTACGGTGTAACGAGTATGTAAGTGTTACGTCGTAATCTTGCTTACGTGGGCTTTCATTCTACAGGCTTAAATTGTGTTACGGCGTAACTCAAACGTTGATGTTACGTCGTAACAATGACTCGGATAAGTCAGCCTCTTTGACGATGTTGGTTACGGCGTAAGTATGATGGAGTGTTTACGCCGGAAATCTTGGTACTGACTCATTTCTTTGTTAATCTTGGTTACGGCGTAACTCTTGTGGGGTAGTTACGCTGTATCTGGCCTTGAGTTAACTTTTTTGCTTAATTTCCATGTCTAAATCCCGTGTCTCTTGCTCCAATGTTCGCATTTTTCCTGAAAACTAAATATAAGTCATTAAGTATTGTTTTCAAACATTTATAACATAATTACAAGCATTTTCATAGGGAATTTGATACTAAAAGTATTAACTATTTGATGTTATCAAATATCCCTCCACTTGACTTCTACTTGCCCTCAAGTATAACTGCTAGAATAATTTATAAAAAGATTTCCCTAATTTAACTCAGAGAATTAATTCATAATGTACTTATGCTAGAAACATCAAAGCCGAACACCTCACGAAAAACGGGATTAAAATCACTCAACTCTCATTCTAGTCTAAGTGTTTCATTTTTCAAGGTAATCACTCAACTACACTGTCATAGCATGTATTCTATCATAGGCTTGGAAAGTACACAAATCTCCATCAGCGACGAAAACGTAAAAAAACAGACGAAAACGTAAGAAATCTGACGAAAACGTAAAAAAACGGACGAAAACGTAAGAAATTTGACGAAAACGTAAAAAACAGATGAAAACGTCCAAAAACCGTATAAACGTAAAAAAAAGTTATGATTAGAGTATATCACTTTTTAAGAAGTTATAACTAATTAGGTTAAAGTTTAACTAGGTCGACCCATTCGACCCATTCCTATGACCCATTGGACCCATTCATTTAATTTAAAAGTATGTTTAAAAGCCCATTGGACCCAAACTTCATTTAACTTAAAGACCCAAATGACCCAAATATTTAAAAAAATGACCCAATTAAACCCATTCTTTTATATTTGGATCAAGATTGCCACCTCTACTTCTAACAGTGATTATTCCTGTAACGAGATAAGTAGTTACTTTGCTTTCTTCATTGAACTTAAACTAGATAATTTAATAATTTTAAGATGAAATTTATGTAAGTACATGGTAATCAGGAATCTGTTTTTCAGACTGTCTATGTATCCACTACTGGGATAATACCTTGGGAATTAATATGAGACTGCATTGGATCTAAAGAGAACAAAACTAACCTTGACAGAAAGTACAAATGCATCACTTTATATAAAGCATAAATCACAAGTAGACCCATAAATTGGTTTAGTCATGAAATGATAACATGATACTTGAGTGGGTGCATCCATGTGTAAAAATCACTTCCCTATTAGTTGAACACACATTGCATTTTGGAAGACTTTTAAGAGGTCTCTTGACTAGAGAAGACAAATTAGCTAGTGGACCTGAGTAGGGGTGCTCACGGTCCGAAAACCGAACCGGACCGAGAAAAATCGGAACTGAACGAAACCGAGTTTGGCCAAAACACCGGACCGAAGACCGGACCGAAATGGTCGGGTCCGGGTCGGTCCGGTCCGGTCCAACAAGGCATAATCGTCGGTTTTTTCGTAAGATCAGACCGAACCGACTAGACCGAGGACCGAAAAAAAAATGATGGACCGATGACCGGACCAAAATAAGTTCGGTCCGGTTCGGGCCGGTTTTTTGGTCTGATCCGGTCCGTGGTCCGTTTTGCTCACCCTTAGACCTGAGCCGATCGTTTTCCCTACATCTGATCTATATCTATTAACAACCCTTTTATTTATTAAACTTCAATATTTAAATACTTAACCCATCTTCAACTCATAACTTCCGATGCAAAACCAAAAACTTCAACCACTTATTCTACATCAACCTATTTTCAACCTTTTGCTCCAATGCTATTAACTTTTTACATAAAATTTCAACCCTTTTTCAATGCTCTTATGACATTACTAATAACATAGTTGATGAGTTGATCCGCTCTGCTTGCCAAGCTCCCAATATTCAACACATATTTGCTAACTCATAAAAATGGTTGTGTCACTAAATATATATCTCTTGAACTTAGTAATATAAGTTATTAACCCCTGACTCTTTTTATATATTTTCAAGGGAAGTTTTGTTATTGGTATTATCAGTTTGAACTTTAAGTGTAAAATCATTATGTGTGTTATATTTCTTTTGTTTTACTAGCTCCTTGTGTTACCTAGTGTCTAGTTTGTAATACATTTTCACCATTTATATATATACTTTTTCATTTGTATTAGTTGTAATACTTGACTGTTAGCCGTGTATTTATGAAAGTGATGGTCATTAAATATTCTCGAGCCTTGTATAAGTAAATCGTAGTTTACGGGAATTTAGTTAAGCTAGTTGGGCCTAGTTGTCGGGCTCAAGCCCATTTGTATTATGAACCGGCCCAACACAAAGCCCACAAGAATAGTCCACTCTTGTAACTATATAAAGCCCTCTCCAAGTGTGGAGAGGGTGTTGCTTCTCATTTTTCTTTTCATGAACAAGTAACCATTTTTCTTTTTTACTTTCTCTCTCTAAAATCTATTTTTCTTATTTTTGTGTTTGGTGATGAAATGATATCCTAACAAGTGGTATCAAGAGCCAAGGTTGGGTGTTGTGATTTGTTTGTGGTAATTTGTTCTAAGCTTACTATTCGGCTAATTTTTTTTGTTTTCATTTCGTCATAATTTGTCTTCTTGCAACAAAAGTTCATTTTTTATGTTATATTATACTCGTGGCTAGTTAACAGTTCTTTGTACATTTTTATTAGTTTATTTTGGTCCTTTATTTTGATCCACAATTTTAGCAACAACACGACAACAACAACCGAACGATGCATCTCGGATATGCGGTTATAGTTACTTCTTATCCTTCTTATTTTAAGAAAACTTCTCATTTGATCCTAACTCTCTCTCTCTATATATATATATATATATATATATATCTATGGGGCTAACTATGAGTGTATAAATATGGCACCCACAATTCAATAAATTTCGAAATTATGCTAAAAATTAAGTAGATAGCAAGGTTTGAACTCATGACCTATTGTTAATATGCAACGATCTTAACCAACTGATCCAATCCACCATTTGTGTTCTATTATGGAAAACAATAATAATATACCGTGTTGATATATTTTGATTTTCAAAAATATATTAAGATATACTCCATAATTATATGGTGACATTTTTGCTTTTAAAAAATATATCAAGATATACTCTCCTGTTTATTTGACTTTTTAATCAAGAAAACATCTAGCTCAAAACCGTAAATGGATTTCTTGAGCAAACGTCAATTGGCATCCTTCCATTTTTCTTGATATATGTCATCGTTCATAATTAAATTTATCTATCCATGGTATTCATTCATGTATACTGTCAAAACACTCCTGGTGGCAAGTTCGGTATAAACCAATGTTGTGTTATTGTGTACAAGAACTATGAGATCACCTTCTCTTTGTTTTAGTTTTTTCTCTTTGTATAACAATCTACAACTAAATTATTAATATTATATTCTAATGAACTTTTACGTAATCAAAACATCATGCACCAAACTAAGCTTTAGCTTTTTTACGACCAAACGCGTCACAGAAGTGGACGATGATCCTTATCGTGTGTCAAAACCGAAATCAAATTTTTTTTCTTCTTTTTCTGTTCGTTTGATCATTAGTTATTTATAGTAAAGGATAGTATCAAGATTTATTCTATTTCACAATTGAATTTGCAAAGTTTATGTTGCAGATTGCATATTAGGTTGGCGTTGCCCAGAAAAGGTATGGTTTCTTTTAAAGGTTGTTGGTAATATTTTGCTATAAAGGTTATTTGTAAATTTGGTTATAAAGTTATGGAAAGTTGGTTATAAAGTTTGTGTACATTTTGTAATAAGTTTGTTTGTATTCGTTTATAAATCTGAGTTATAACATCTTTGAGCTGTTTTTTGTAGAACCGTTGTTGTACCACCGCCGTTGTTGTCGGGCACCGTTCATCGTTTTACGCTCACAAATCGTTAACGAAAGTTCAAATTCTTCATTTTAACAACGGTTTCAACAACATCAATTCTATTTTCACGGTTTTTCTTGATTTAGTAAAATCCCGCGACTCCACTCGCGATATTTTTCGGTTTAGTTCAAGATTTGTAAAATCCCGTGAAAATAGTTTTCCCCCACAAACAAATCACTTTACCTACTAAGATCCTTGTTTATCATTTCCCACATCATCTTTTGCAAATGTCGATCAACAAGACATTTATGCGGCGGTTCTGAACCCGCCCTCCTATGCTTAACAGAGAATCGGTCATGGTCATCTCGTCTTCTTCGGTTTACTAAGAGTAGACCCAATGGAACGTTAATCTACAACTCTATTATGGAATGGTCATATGTCAGACGATGATTCCTGACAGGTGAGCAGGACCGTGAGTACCTGTTCCTGAAATGTATCATGAACAAAACCGATGATGAACTCAAGAAGCAGAAATTAAATACGATGGAAGCAGATGATCAAGCTATTCAGACTATTTTCTTCTCGGTCTTCGCTGAAGAACATTATGCTGCTGTTGATAGTTGTGAAATTCTGCTCAGGAAATCTTGGGTTACGTGGTGCAACAATTGATGGAAGGTTCTGATATTGGAATTCAAGAAAAGAAGGCTAGTGTTTAATGAAATGAGGAAAGGTTTATTTCCATGATGGGAATCGATAGGTCTTACTATCACCGTTTCTCAAAATTGATGAATGATTTAGAGAACAAACACTTTCCTGAAAGATTGCTAGTAATCTCAAGTTCCTAAACAACTTACAACCAGAATGGAGTCGACATGTTACTATTGTTCATCAAACAAAGGGACTTGCATACGAAGGATTAACTCAGTTGTATGATTTCTTGAAGTACAATCAAATGAGGTTGTGATCAAAGAGCTGGAACGACTTGCAAAAACACATGATCCGTAGCACTCCTGGCAAATTCCACAATCCTTTCAATATCTAGTGTTTCACCAAGTCAACCATCACCAAAGTACCTACATGCAACAAACCACAACATCAAACAACAACTAAAACCCAAAAACCATCATTCTAACTAGAAATAATGCAACAACCAATGCCAAATCCCGAAGACATTACAGATCCCACAACCGCAATGAACATGGCACTCGTTCTAATGGCTAAGGCATTCAAACTAAACTACTCAACACCAACCAACAACAACCAGAGAATTTCATCAAACCCTCGTAATAGGTGATTGTCAAACCGGGTATAACGAATATGGGGTCAAGACAGACTATGCGGGAATGGTTGGAGCCAATGTGGGATCAGTTTAGACAGTATGCTGGGCAGAATGTTGGGAATCAAAACGGGTATAATGCAGTACAGAATGTCGAAAATCAGGTTGTTCAGAATGCAGTACAGAATCAGGGTGTTTAAAATGTTGGAAATCAGAATTTAGGATATTGTTGGTTCTAGAAATTACGAATCAGAATCAATGGAATGGTTAATGTTGTAGCTGCCACGGGCTGGAGGTAATGCGACTAGGAATAATGGTAATCAGATAAGGTGTTACAACTGTAGAGGATTGGGTCATCTTGCTAGGAACTGTACAGTCAGACCAAGGAGAAGGGATGCTGCTTATCTTCAGACTCAGTTGTTGATTGCTCAAAAGGAAGAAGCAGGAATCCAACTCCAAGCTGAAGAGTTTGATTTGATGGCTGCTGCAGCAGATCTTGATGAAATTGAGGAAGTCAATGCAAACTGCATTTTGATGGCTAATTTGCAGCAAGCATCGACATCGGGTACTCAGACTGACAAAGCTCCCGTCTATGATTCAGACGGATCAGCTGAGGTACACAACTATGACAACTGCTATGATAATGAGATATTTAATATGTTTACTCAAGAGGAGCAGTATACTGATCTACTCGAACCCATTCCTGAACCACACCAAGTACAACAGAATGATAGTAATGTTATTTCTGAAATCTCTAGTGTGGAACAAGAGGGGGGAACAGTAGATCAACATCCTGCAACTGTTGAGGAAACACGTGCTTACTTTGAATCATTATATAATAATTTGGCACTTGAAGTTGAAAAGGTCAACTCGGTCAATCGCAAAATGAAAGAAACAAATGTTGATTTGACCACTGAGCTTGCTAGATATAAAAATCAAGAAAAGTGTTTTGAAATTAGTCAAGAAAAAATATGACAAATTGAAAGATCGTTATTCAAAAGTCGGTTTATCAAGAACAATTGTCTTACTAAAAAGATAAATGCTCATCATTTTAAGTTCCGGTAAAGAATAACGACTTTGAATGAGGGAAAATTACAAATTTAAAGTAACAGCTTTCACGGAAAAATCAATGTTTTCTTCTCTTCTTGAAGAAAGAAAATGTTGAAGTCTGATTTCAAAATACGCGAAGACGAGCTTCTTGATAAACAAATTCAACTTGAGAATAAGATAAAGGAATTAGATAATATTTTGGTTAAAATGGGGTCAATCAATTCAAACGATGCACATGCTTTCACCGAAGCCAGACTCGTTTTACCACACCAAACAGAAAATGGCTTTGGGTTATCAAAATCCTTTTTATCTCAAGCAAGCTAGCGAAAACAACAGAGTTTTGTATAATGGCAAAGTGTTACTTGAAAAGCATGATCCTCTGTTGAGCCATGATTCGGAAGAGACACTACAACTTGCTCAAGAGAGTCGGCCAAAAAATGAAACAATTGAACAAAGAAATAAAACCGGCAAATTATACAAAGATTAATCATCTTTCGGGGGTTTTTGTTTCTCAAACGGCCAAGTCACAAGAAGAGGTCGTATTTTCTAAATACTTCAAAATGGCCCCTGTTTCAATCAATTTCAATACCGAATGAAGGAAATTTGGATGACATCTCCAAGTGTTGCACCGGAAAATTTCTAAATGAGGTATAAAAAAGCACCATTGTGACTCTTCAAGTGTTGTCAAACATAGAATGACCTTAGATACACCCCACAATTGGTCGTCCATTGTCATCAGGAGATTCATAAAAATTTTAAAAGAGAAAATTTTTCTATCATCAACCAAGGTGGATACTAGACTTCCAAAATTTTGAAATTAATATTTGAAAGAGCAGCCAAATTTGTTCGAGCTTTCACACTTGCCAAAGAAGTGATTGCACTCTTGCTACGCTACGCCATTGACTTTGAAATTGCTGACTCATGAGAGCAGTTGTCAGTCACTCCAAAATAACAATATCCCCACCCACTTAATAATCAACAACCCACACCCCATCTCTATACTTCCTCCGTAACCTGACCTTTCCTCTACGAGAAACCATTTATATAAACACAATAAAAAGATGTTCTCGAAAATATAAACAACAAATTACATCAATTAACCCCCTAGATACTCCATCAAATATTACAAAATAACTAACTAAAAATCTACAAATTACATGCTCAATCAGTGTGTGTGTGTGTAGTTTAGC
The DNA here is from genome assembly GCA_026074375.1 of Tanacetum coccineum. Lineage (NCBI taxonomy): Eukaryota > Viridiplantae > Streptophyta > Magnoliopsida > Asterales > Asteraceae > Tanacetum > Tanacetum coccineum. Next base: position 12,599 of record BQNB010063140.1, read on the forward strand.
AATTCAGTTGGCATCCGCACCACACTCACGTCGCACACCCTACAGGACTCTCACTCACATGCTCAGACATCCAAATACCCTGATCCTTTGTCTCAAAAAACTTAATGCGACCTTTGTACCGCTATAATAGAGTATCCAGCGTTCGTAAAATTATGAAAAAGAAATTTTCACATCTTAAGTATTTATATAGATATATATATAGAGAGAGAGAGAGATTAGTCCTCATCACCGAATGCTCTATAGGTCAGACCGTGATACCCAAGCTAAATTGGAACTCTTTGCAAGACTAAACTACAAGATCAATATATGAAAATGCTAAGTTAGATGCTCAGTTGTTTGATAATGGTTTCTGATAAAATGAACCAACAAAAGTTACCGAGTGCCGAATACTACAGTTAGCAAAGCAATCAATCTTGGGAAAACACACCTTCCACTTCATCCCCTGTCGGAATATATGAGATGTATGTGCTGTAAATTCATTCTACCCAACTCCAACTATGGCTTTTCCCAAGTTATAGTGAGAGGAGAGAGATGAGAGATGCTATGTCAAAACAGTCATTACTAAACTCGGTTAAATTACTATAACGCTCGGCAAGAATCAACTATGTAGGAAACAATGAATAGAGTGATTACTCGGGAAAATCGTCTTTAGGATCAGAATTCACTTTTGAAAGATTCTAGGGTAGACACCTTTTGGCCTAACAAACATGTAAAAAACACAGCGTTAGGACAAACAATTCATTGTTTCACAAACCTCATGTCATTACTAAGAATGATGTAAGAATTCCAAAACAAATGGTTTCTCTCCTAAGGACCATTAGACAGACTACTAGGTCCAGAAAGACAAAGCCTTGGAACAATCCTAAGAAGTTGCTAAGTGGTCCCCTTTTAAGTCTTACGCAGTGGTTGCTCTCGATTAAGTTAGAGAAAATAGAAGAAAACCTTACGGAGTTAAATTCTTCTCACTATCGGAACCATACGTCATCGGAATGTAATAAACATTAAGCTTGCTGGTCGCCAATGAAAAATATGACGGTTATTGTGCTACATGTAAGCAATGGTCTAATTACCCTAATCATGATGCTTGTGTGCTTCTAGCTATGAGAATGGCATGAAATCTAGAAAGAAAAAACCAAGAACGTGCTAATGTATTCAAAAAGTGCAATCAGAAAGAAACATAAGGCTGAGGTTGGAACCAATGAATTGTAGGGTCCAAAGAAGGTTTGCTTCACTAAGCCTAGTAAACCGAGATCTTGCATAGGTGGTCACCTAAAGGAAGAGCTTTTTGACACTAAAGGAAAAAATAATCACGTCAGTGAAATGAGAGTCAATCTGACTGCTTAAAGGGTGATAATGCATGTACTTACCCCTCCGTAACCGAACAGGAAAAACGGTTTCCAAGTTCAACTTTCTCTATGACAGGTTGTCAAAATTGGTTTGATACTCTGCTAATCCCATTGCTTTCCGAGTATAACCTAAAAGACAAAGAAGATCATGGAGACAATGAATGTGACACTTGATGAGTGTTTAGAAATGGTTTATTATTAAATGTCAGATAATAGCCCGTTCTTCATCTAAAAGGAAAAATGTACGCGGGACATCCGGTGCGTTTACTCCTTAAACAACGAAAGAGAAATCTTTTTGGTCTTGGAGCTACTTCGAAACATTGCAATGTTTGTTAGCTCAAGTCAATGGCTTGTAATCAAATGGTCAGGGAATAAATTAGAACCGTTCTTCAAGAAAAAGGGAATTGTACGCTCAGTGCGCTTTACACTTAAAAAGAAGAGAAATCTTCTTGTTTTCACTTCTGTAGATATGATAGTCATGACGTCGATGGTAGAGTTGGAAAGTATATTCGGTCATTTGTTCGACGAATTATCAAATGGAGAAAATCAAGTTGTTTCAAAGTCTTCCGATGTTACTACTGCTGATGCATTCGATAAACAGTCTAAAATAAGAAACAAGATGTTAACTCAATCTACTTCAATCCTCTAGCAACAACTATGCTCCGCCTGATGGGAAACTTGAATTGTAACATATTTTTATCTTTCTCTTAATTTTGATTTTAAATATGTGAAAAAGAAAATACAAAATATAAACCAAGAAAAAAAATACAAAAATATAAAACCTATAAAAACAAAATACAAGAAAAACAAAATATAAAAATATAAAACCTATAAAAGCAAAATACAAAATCAAAAAATTTCAAAAATACAAAAATAGTCTTCTCCGACATGTCTTTCGACAATCGATAACATTTGTGCACCTAGTAATGTTGATTAATATTAGCACGGGTGAATAAATAAAGTTCGACCGAGAGTTTTAAATGCTTTCAAAACATGTCCTTTCACTTTTTTCTCTATGACTTCTAAGTAAATGTCAGGTTAGGACTCGGGTCCTAAAGAAAGGAAAATATTCATTTATGTACATTTATCCTAAACAACGGGAAGTTCATATCTTCTCGGTTTTGAGCAAAGTCATATAAACATTCAAAGTTTTGAATGCTCAAGAGAAGTTCTAAGGAAAATAATGGTAAATAAGATATATCTCACATATTTTCCTGTTGAGCATAATTTTTCAAGATATTTTCAAAAAGAAAATTTCAAATTCTTTCAAAATTGTGTGCTCAACAAACTCCCACTCTAAGTTTTCACTATATTCTATAATTGAGGGGGAGTATAATAATATGATTCATTCTGCATGCACTCTTGTTCTCCCAAGACTTAGTTAGGCTCATGTGAATTCCGGACATTAACTTGTTTTTAATTCACTAATTGTCAAAAATTGTAAACACATATGCAATCTTTGAAGGGAAGAATAGTGATTAAAATGTGATCAATACGGATTAATAACGGATACGATCTTCAATCTATAAGTGCGTTCACAAACCTCGCATGTGCAGAACTCTTTCCTAATATGGTGCATATGTGTAGGGGGCTTTTTGGAAACTCTGGAAACACTCAATGTGTCTTAAATGATTTCTCAGACATGTTGATTGAATTTTTAAATGGTTTTATGGATCTTCATGGCAATACACAAAGACCGACCAACGTTGATTGATTTTTCATCAAATGGTTTTATGGATCTTCATGGCAATATCTCAAAGACCGACCAACTGTTATTTCTCAGGGAGTTATAAGGCGGTTAAGGTTAGGTATATTCGTTCCATGATCCAGCCAGAACCGGAGGGATCTACCCAGGAACTTTCCTCTAGATAGAGTAGAAGTCCTAGGTATGATTAAAAATGGAGTAAAATGGTGATTGGAGAAAAAAATGTTATCCAAGGCATGAGTTATCACCAGAACAATCCCAACAAGGTGATAATAAGGACGCGTTGGTTTAACATTGAAGGGGTTGAAGAATGAAAAAGAATTGTAAGGATAAAGGGTGAAAAGAAAGAAGCCCTCCATACAACCTTAGGCAGAAACCGGGTCAATGCATAATCTATCGGTAATCACAAAAATGATTCTGATATTGAAGACAAGTCATCATGGATCCAGTGATGCAATGCACAACCTCCTTAGCCATTCAGAATCTCTCAAATGTTTTCTGTTTCATTGTCTCACGGGATCAAACGTTTCTATCGGCTTTCTCATTTCGAGATCATTGATATTAAAAAGGTGGCAGTCCGCTCCAGTCTCCGATTACCAAATAACAAATATGCACTTATAGTGTCTAGAGCCAACGAGATCCATCAAAAATCTCACTAGGACACAAATTCTAATATACAAATGTTGTACATCCATTATACAAGATTATGGTATCATTAAGTCCTACGCATTTTCCTTGTGATAATTGCCAGAACATCAGAGGGGATACTCTTTAGTTTCACAGTGAAGATGGAAATCCTTCTTGAGCCAACATCTATCAAGTCTTGGTAGGTGAACTTGCGAGTTCTATATGGAATCAAATCTTGTGTCAATGGAAAGGAAACTGATGTGCGATTCTTTATGAATCAATCTTGTTCAGTATATGAATTGACGACTCAATCAGAAAGATAGTAACTATCTGATTCACTCTTACCGTGTTGTCTGCTTTGAGACGCTCCGGTAACGAGAACGGCTAGTGCAGCTGCGAAACCCTGTCAAGGAGATTCTTTTGAATTCTACCTGATCACAGGCAGTATTTATACTGATTAACGGGGAACCGTGGTTATTGCAACCATATTCGACGAAGTGACAAAGACACTTTCGTCCATATATGTTTATCTCTAACCTATACTTGCAGGTTTTCCTGACGGTAGCAGCTTCTAGTCCATGACGAGTCAAGATTCAAGACCTCATGCTCAATCCACAAAGATTAATACATGATGAAAGCTCAAACTATCAAAGTCTTCCGCAATCTCTGATGAACAAGCACTTCCTCATAAGAACATTTTGTGGTACAAGTAATCATGTTAAAAGAAAATGTTGAGGGAGATTGTTAGCAAGCTTTCAAGATCTTGAGCATGAGGGTGGAGACACAAGATCGCAAGGCGGCATAAAGATTCAAGGATAAAGATTTAGAGATCTCAGTAGTCAAGACAAATCAAGGCCAAAGACCACGATATCAGTATTTTGTCAAAGAATATCAAGTTAAAGATCAAGATCCAAGATCACAAGCATGCAAATGGAACTTCAAAAGGAATTCCCAAGAATACAAGGCTCCAAGACTCAAGACGTCACAAGAAGGATCCACAATTGAATGACCACCCCTTAGGGGGAGATTGTTAGCCGTGTATTTATTAAAGTGATGGTCATTAAATATTTCTGAGCCTTGTATAAGTAAAACGTAGTTTACGGGAATTTAGTTAAGCTAGTTGGGCCTAGTTGTCGGGCTCAAGCCCATTTGTATTATGAACTGGCCCAACACAAAGCCCACAAGAATAGTCCACTCTTGTAACTATATAAAGCCCTCTCCAAGTGTGGAGAGGGTGTTGCTTCTCATTTTTCTTTTTATGAACAAGTAACCATTTTTCTTTTTTACTTTCTCTTTCTAAAATATTTTTCTTATTTTTGTGTTTGGTGATGAAATGATATCCTAACAATATGTCTAGGTTTAATGGTGTAGTGTAGTACAAAACCAAGTTGCAAATTTTTTTCATATTTCTTTGTATCCATTGCTAAAATAGACGCTAAATTGTTATAACTTTGTCGCAGGGTTGACATTCAAGTTTGAATAAAGACAACTAATAATGAACAGATAGAATTATTCTTGGATTTTACATTCTGTTTGTAAACCTGTGAGTTGATAAGCATTATAGTTTAGTCTGCGCTATCATTAGTTGGGACAACGATAGTAGGTAAACATAAATGCCTTAAGGAAAAAGGGAGAGTACTTAAGAAACCGTTCTAGTTATAGTTCGTTCCTGTGAGAGTTGGCATAGCAACATTCCAATTAGATTGATGTACTTAGTCGACGACTTGCATAAGAGATGAGCAGTTAACGCTCAAGTGGTCAAATTCTATAATCCAATCTGCTCTACTTCCCTCCCACCAATATATTGCCTGTTAGAAATGTGGCTCTCGTGATTAAGGAGATACGTATAAGCATATTCAAAGCTAGAATGATACCCATATAATTATTCAAATTCAGCAATCATAGGTGGCTTCATGGGTGGCCAGATTTATACATGCATTGATTATATTAACTTCCAGGGTGTGACAAGCTCTTCGTGACGTTTTTGTTCCATTGGTTGAGCCCTTGTCCCCTACGGTTTTGACAGGTACGGAAGGCACTTATGATATCACACCCGCTACTACTAACACCAATATGGTCCTGTCTACAACTTTTGCTTCTGCCAGTTCCATTGCTCCAATCTTCGTAGATGACTATGAAGTTGTAGGTGCGGATGACCAAGCGGTTGCTGATAAGGATGTTGCTTCATTTCCCAATGTTGATGATGTAGAATTGAATATTCCTCAATAATTTGTTTATAGTGCTTTCTAAGATATTTTTACCTGGTCGTATGTGACCTCTTTGTTGCGGTCTTTCGTATGTAAACAATTTTTCTAACTGTTTTTTATCCGCTAGATACCGCGGTCACTTGTGACCTTTTTGATGCGGTAAAATGTACTTGTACAGTTTAATCATTTTAATACCTAATATGGTTCTGCTATCGTTTTGATACCGTGATGATATGTTTAACGTGATAGTCTTTCTTGAATATTTATGGGTTATTCTCCTGATACTGGGTTTGCAATACCTCTTATGTATATGTGAGTGAATTATTAGGTTACTCATCCTTTTGTTATATAGAATAACGTTTATTGGGTCATGCCCTATTACGTGTGCGTCTTAATCACATATAAAATAACTTTTCAAAGTAAAAAACAAACATTTTAAAAATAAACTGGTGAAGGTAGCTAGTCTCCTGTTGAAATTAAGTATATAATATGTTATATGATTCTAACCTCAAGGGCTTATTGTGTTTGTTTTATATTACAGTTTACACCCCTTAAGGATGTCATAGAGAGGATGTGGGCTAGTTGTGTAACATCTGCCAAAGACTACTACCTAGAAGATAGTAGATTTACACGGAAGGACTTAGCTGCAATTACTGGAAGGACTAAGGTGCAAGGATTAGGACTTGGAGTATAAAAGCTGGAAGAATAAGTTGAGAGCTTATAACTCTCTCTCATATTCTACACATAGTTCTTTCTAATCGTTTGATATTGTAACCCTAATTTCTCAGATCATCTTGATCTTGTTTTATTCATTGTAAAACTATTATCAAGTTAGATAATAGGTCTATACCAGATTAGCAGTGGTAGACAGTTTTGATTGAGATCAAAGTTGTTTTGATTCTGAGTTTATCTTGATTAATTGAGATTAATCAAGTGTTTTTGTCATCTAATAATAATTTTCTACATGATATCAGAGCTAGATTGCTCTTAGATCAAGATTTGAAAAATTAGGGTTTTGAAAAAAATTGAGGTTTTGTGAAATTGTTTCAAGATTCATCAATTAATTTGTATTAATCAATAGATTTGCTATTTAGATAGTCAGATCTATAAGTTTTTTGTAAAACTCCTAATTTTGAGAAATTAGGGTTTGTATACTTTTTGGGGTTTTTTTGATCTCTGAAGGTTCCGGTGGTTAATTGTTTGATCGTTGATTGAGGTGATAATCCTTAATTTTTTGGAAAAAATTAGGGTTTGGTGGATCTTGGTTCTTGTAGTATTGGGTTGATTCTTTGATCTGTTGCCTTCTAGACTAAGTGAATCTAGAAGAAACAGATTTGGTTCCGCTGCTTTATTGGATCGCGTGCTCTGTAACACCTCTCTCACCTTCTTCTTAATTGCTATTTTGATTTATGATTCTTTCTTGTTTTTATTTTAGTGGTTGATTTTGTTTTTTGATTTATATTTCTGGACCCTTGATTAAGCCTTTACACTTGACCTGCTATCCTGCGAGTGGTTAGGAAGCTTGGGAACTTTGTTGTGGCCTGGTTGAGTTTTTGTTCTTTTTATATATTGTTTTTTGTGTGTTTTTTGCTTGATTCGTTATGTCTCTTCATGGTTATTCTGATGAGGAGTATGAAGCTCCAGATAATGTGACTTTAATTAGTAAATTGGATGTTAGTAATCCTTTACATTTACATCCTAATGATTCTGCTGCATTAACTGTTGTGTCTATCAAATTAAAAGGTACTGAGAATTATCATGTGTGGTCTAATGCTATGTTGTTAGCTTTAGAAGGAAAGAATAAAACTGGATTTATTGATGGGTCTTGTAAAAGATCTAATGTTGATGAAGTTCTAGGTAGACAATGGGATAGAGTTAATGCTGTGGTTCTTGGGTGGATTTTAAATTCTATAACTGAAGAGTTATTTCTTGGTCAGATTTTTTCTAAAAGAGCTAAACATGTTTGGGAAGAATTAAAAGAAACTTATGACAAAGTTGATGGTTCTGTCACTTTTAATCTGCATCATAAAATTCATACTTTAAAACAGAATGGATCTACTTTGGCTGATTATTATCATAGTTTGAATGCCTTATGGAAGCAGTTTGATTGTTTGATTGAGTTACCTAAATGTACTTGTCATGCTTCTGAAGATTTTAAGAAACATAATCAGTTAATGAAGTTGATGCAGTTTTTAATGGGTCTTGATGATTCTTATATGACTATTAGGAGTTCTATTCTTTCTAGAGACCCTTTACCTGATGTTAGAAGTGCTTATGCTACTATATCCAGTGAGGAGTCTCACAGGGTTGTATCTAGTAGTATGTCTGGTACCTCTCAAAGGTCTCAGACTACAACATTTGCATCCAATGTGCCTAATAGGACTAATTCTCAGAGAGGACATACTTCTAATAATAGCTTCAGACCTAATACTGTTAATAATACTGGCCCTAGACCTAATAATTCTAATGTGAATAGACAAACTGGAGGTTCAGGGCTGGTCTGTGAGAATTGTGGTTTTAATGGCCATACTATTGATAGATGTTTCAAGCTTATTGGTTATCCTCCTGACTTTGGAAAGAAAAGAAATGGTCAAAATGTTAAAGGGAGAACTAATTCTAATAATAGTACTACTGGGTCAAATGGTTCATCTGGTTTTACAGATGAACAACTTTCTACTCTTATCTCTCTCATTAAGGATAATACTCTGGCTGGGAAAAATGTGCAGGCCAATATGGCAGGTACTTACTTTAATAATAGCAAAGTTTTTAATGACAATTTTAACAAGTTTTTTTGCTCTAATGCTAATCTTAAATCAAAACTTGTTTCTTCTGGGAAAATTGTTGATTCTGGAGCTAATCAGCACATGACTAACAATGACAAGGAATTAGATAATGTGCATGATATTTCCCATCTTAAAATAAAAGTTGCTCATCCTAATGGGACTGAAGCTTTTATTTCAAAGATTGGAAATCTCAGGTTACCTAATGGCTTGACTTTGTTTGATGTGTTGGTTATTCCTGAATATTGTGTTACTCTTATATCTGTTCATAAACTTGCTAAAGATAATAAAAATTTTGTGGCTTTTAATGAAAGTAGATGTTATTTCTTGAATCTCAAAAATGTTCTGGGGATTGGTAATCAATGTGGTGGTTTATATTACTTTGATTATGAAGGTATTAAAAGTAATATGTGTAATAGTCAGTTTAAGTCTTGTTTATCTCAGCATGACTGGCACTGCAGACTTGGTCATCCTGCAGATCCAGTCTTAGGGGTGTTAAAACCTGAGCTAAATATTAATAATATTAAACAAACTGAATATTGTGAAATTTGTCAAAGGGCTAAACAGACTAGAGAACCTTTTCCTTTAAGTGATCATACTAGTTCTGCATTGGGAGACTTAGTTCATCTTGACTTATGGGGTCCTTATAAGGTCACTAGCTCTGAGGGTTTTAAATATTTTTTAACTGTGGTTGATGATTACACAAGGGCTATTTGGTTATACCTTATCAAAACTAAAGATGAAGTGTCATTCTATATAACTGTATTTTATAACTTGATTGAAAATCAGTTTAATAAGAAGATTAAAGTTTTTAGAAGTGATAATGGTACATAATTTGTGAATCAAACTGTTACTAAGTTTTGTAATGAAAAAGGTATAATTCATCAGACCTCATGTTCTTATACTCCACAGCAGAATGGGATTGCTGAGAGGAAACATAGGCATCTTTTAAATGTGGCTAGATCCCTTCTGTTTCAGGGGGAATTCCTTTAAGATTTTGGACTGAATGTGTTCTAACTGCTACTTATCTTATTAACAGATTACCATCTTCTGTGCTAAATGGGAAATCTCCTTTTGAGATGATCTATAATACCAAGCCTAATCTGTCCAATCTTAGGGTCTTTGGATGTTTATGCTTTGCTACTATTCTGAATAATCCTGATAAGCTTGGTAGTAGATCTGAAAAATGTGTTATGATGGGGTATTCTAATGTTAAAAAGGGTTATAGATTATACAGTCTTGATAAGCATCAATTCATATATTCTAGGGATGTCAGGTTCTTTGAAACTGTCTTTCCTTTTAAAGATTCTAGTTTGAAAACTTCAGAGTCTGTTACAAATGTTTTTCAAGATGCTAATCATTTAAACTTTTTTGACTTAAACTACCCTGAGATTTCCAATGATGAGGAAAGAGTTGACCCTAGTCTGAATAATGATAGTGATAGTGGCCACTCTCCTGTGTCAGGTGAGACTGATGACACTAATGATATTCCAGATACTGGAATTGATGCTGATATTAGTGATCACTTTCATGCCACACAGGATGAGGAGGTAACCACACTTGAAGAAAATATATTTTCTGAGGGTAATGTGGATGTCAATCCCAGTACTTCATCTCAGGGTACTCAAAACCTAAGAAGGTCTTCTAGACAGTCTGTTTTTCCAAGGAATTATAATGATTTTGTTGTTGAATCCAAGGTTAAGTATGGGTTGGAAAAGTTTGTTGGTTATGCTAAACTTAATACTGAAAACTTATGTTTTGTAACTGAGTTGAATAAAAATCATGAACCAAAAACTTTTTATGAAGCTTCTAAACATACTCATTGGGTTGATGCAATGAATAAAGAAATGGCTGCTTTACTTAAAAATGATACTTGGGAAATTATTGACTTACCTAAGGGTAGAAAAGTCATAGGAAGTAAATGGATTTGGAAACTCAAGTTTAAGTCTAGTGGTGACATAGAAAGATATAAAGCTAGACTTGTTGCCCAGGGATTTGGTCAAAAGGAATGGATTGATTATGAAGAAACTTTCTCTCCTGTTGTTAAGATGACTACAGTAAGGTGTTTGTTAAATGTTGTTGTTCTTAATTGTTGGTCTATTTTTCAACTTGACATTGACAATGCCTTTCTGTATGGTGATTTAGATGAGGTTGTTTATATGAAACCACCTCAAGGTTATTATCCTGCTGATAGTAATAAAGTGTGCAGACTTAAAAAATCTCTATATGGTTTAAAACAAGCGCCTAGGCAATTGAATGCAAAATTAACTTCTGCTTTAATTGAAAATAGATTTAGTCAAAGTAAATCTTACTATTCTCTTTATACTAAGTCTGAGAATGATGTGTTTCTTGCCTTACTTATTTATGTGGATGATATTGTTGTCACTGGCAATAATGTTTCTGAGATAAAAAAGTTTAAAGATTTTCTTAGAACAAAGTTTATGATCAAGGATTTAGGTAAACTTAAGTATTTTCTTGGAATTAAGGTCATTGATGCTGATAAGGGTATTTTCCTGAATCAAAGAAAATATGTGTCTTGATATTTTGAATGATTATGTTATGTCTAGCATGTAAAAACCTGCTAGAAAACTCCTATGAAGTCAAAGTTTTCTATATCTAAATGAGGCAAACTGAATGTGAACGCCCCTTCTTGATAATATTGTTGATTATCAAAAACTTATGGGGAAGTTGAATTACTTGACAAACACTAGGCTTGATATTTCCTATGTTGTTCATTGTTTAAGTCAGTTTTTATGGGCAGCTCCCGTTAAAGTCTCATCTTCAGGTCTAACTTTCAAAGATACTAATACTTAAGGATCTCCAGGTTTTGGGTATTCATATTATAAAAGAAAACTTGGTAATGTTTACTGAAAGCTTCTCTGCTCTAGATTGGGCTAAGTGTATTGTTACCAGGAAATCTGTTACTGCCTATTGTGTTTTTATGAATAATAACTTGATTTCCTAGAAAAGTAAAAAAACAAAACACTATCTCAAAATTCTTCAACTAAAGCAGAGTATAGAGCTCTTGCTTCAGTTACAAGTAAAGTGATTTGGATTCTTAAAATCTTAAAAGATTTACATATTGAAATTTTTTTGCCTATTTCACTTCATTGTGACAGTAATTCAGCAATTAAGATTGCTGCCAATCCTGTTTTTCAGGAAAGGACAAAACATCTTGAGATTGACTTACATTTTGTAAGAGAAATTTTTTTGAATGGAGTGGTTAAAACTGTTAAAGTGGATTCTGCAAATCAAATTGCAGATATCCTTACAAAAGGATTGGATACATTACAAAATGATAATCTGGTTAAAAGGTTGGGAATGTTTAATTTGTATCAGATATCAAATTAAGGGGGAATGTTGAAATTAAGGATATAATCTGTTATCTGATTCTAATCTCAAGGGCTTATTGTGTTAGTTTTATATTACAGTTTACACCCCTTAAGGATGTCATAGAGAGGGTGTGGGCTAGTTGTGTAACATCTGCCAAAGACTACTACCTAGAAGATAGTAGATTTACACGAAAGGACTTAGCTGCAATTACTGGAAGGACTAAGGTGCAAGGCTTAAGACTTGGAGTATAAAAGCTGGAAGAATGAGTTGACAGCTCATACTCTCTCTCATATTTTTCACACAGTTCTTTCTAATCGTTTGATATTGTAACCCTAATTTCTCAGATCATCTTGATCTTGTTTTATTCATTGTAAAACTATTATCAAGTTAGATAATAGGTCTACACCAGATTAGCTGTGATAGACAGTTTTGATTGAGATCAAAGTTATTTTGATTTTGAGTTTATCTTGATTAATTGAGATTAATCAAGTGTTTTTGTCATCTAATAATAATTTTCTACAATTCAGCACCTGACCACAAACTCGAATGTTTTTTTAAGGATGATTCAATTTTCAGTACATTAGAATCCAGTAGTAAAGAAAGTCTAGGTGAGGGTTCTCATATATGTGAAAACCTATAAGAAAATGCCTCCTCTTACCCGCTTGTTTGCAAGTTGTATGTGCAAAGAACTAGAGAAATTTATGCGTGCATAGAATATTGAATATGAAACTTATCTCATTGTGCCGGTCGTGAGGCACAACAATCGAATAAAGCGACTCAAATATGTGAAAATAAACTTGCAAGGGTAAAGAAAATCATTTAATGTGACTCAACAAAGCTTCTTACTATACCGCTCAAAATGGCAAAAAATGATAACGTTGATATATGATGATTAAAGTATGTTGATTAAATATACTATCACTTTACAAAGAGGAGTGATTAGAGTTTGCAGAAGAATTGCTAAAAAGCCAATCTATGGCAATGTATAATGATTCCTTTTGCTAATTCTTTTCAACTAAGATCCCCAATATAATGTACAAATAGAAAATTAGTATATTATGAGGATAAGCTTTATTTTGGGGCCAAGCTTAAGATTGAATATATATTTTATTTTCATGATTCAAGTATATACCTTTTAATAGGAGTATGGACCGACGGTTGTGCATCATAAAGACTATACTTGTTTTTGCAATCTTCTTACACCAATTAGGCATTAGGTCTTTAAATATACTAAATTCAGTCCCACACGTTTAAGGTCTTCTAGAAGAATATAGACTAATTTTTAAGATAGAGACAGTATATGGCCATATTGTATCTTGAAAAGCAAACTAAGGGAAGTCATTCTATTAGGAGGCATTAGGCACTTTTAAATGAGTTACCTCCTTAAACCACGAAGAAAGCAAGGACACCTGTGTGGTGATTTTAATGATTTCATCACACAACATATTTGGTGTAATGATAGATTTACCCAGGTCCTAAATTGTGGACTTTCTAAGTATTACTCGTGTATCAATACAGAGTTCGGAAAGTTGTGGAGTGACAAACAGCTTGTATAAACTTAATTAACTTGATTTCAGGATGAAAAATATTAGGAAAAGGTTGTTATATGTTAAGTCAAGGTGAAGATATTAGGGACATGAATTCCGTGTGCCATAGTGACAGAATTCGTGTGTCACTAAATGTCCATATACACACTGTCTTAAGATGACATAAGCGAGGTTATGCAGACTTAGTTTTAAGGTTGTACAGAACTGTATGCTTATAGAACAATTCAAAGATGAGAGCGTTGATATTTTTCACCAAAGGGAGTGTCTTTTCATCCAAGATTCATGCACATATTCCCTACAAGACTACAACACACATTTAGTTTATATTCTTAATATAAACTATTAACGAGTTAGGTCTTATAATAATATGAACATACATTCAAAATCAACAACAAAATAAAACAAATTATTTAATGTTTTTGCATCTCTTCTCTTTTGCCTAGAATTTGAGTGGTTCAGTCTTGTCTTATCCCTATATAATTTTTTTGTAACCCAAGGCAATCAATAGGGTAGAAATATTGTATCAGGAAAATGAACTTTTACACGATTCAAGAATTTATCCGGCAATATTTGATTATCAAGATCCGAATACCAACAGGACGTAGGCCTATTAAACTCCAGAATCAAAGTGGATTTGAGACAACCTAGTATAATCTCATAAGAAATTCAGAAGGATTCAAAAAGGAACATTACAATGAGTTAATCACTCAGAAAGTGTGTTGGAACCTACAAATTTATGATGATACATTGCCTATTGTCGTTTTGTCTACAAGAAATAATAGTTTATGGACGAGCTTGACATTGTTATCCAATCTTTTTTTAATTTCAGTCGAATATGATTAAGCAATAGATTAATTAGCATGTCGCAATATTACACTCGAAAAAAAAATAAGGAAACATCCGCAACTTTCGTTAAATACTCTTAAGTTATGACACTTATATTAACTAGCATTGGGATTCTTTGTTTATCTATATACATAAGCTATGTTTAAGTGTCATTAAACTTACAAGTGCGTATTTATCTATATTAATGTGTTTTTCACCAAAACATCAGATAACAAACACTTTGCATTACCCAGTGGTTTACCTGAGGTCTACATTTAGCTAGGAATGTCACACATCAATCATAGATATTAATATCTTATCTGGTTTTATGCGCATTTGGTATAAACTCCCTGCCTATGCGAGAATTTGAACTCAACTAAACATCTGTTCATGATCTACTGCTTAAACATAAATAATTATCGTATTGATTGAGTCAATGTATCGATCAAGTGCACCATTATACATACTTTCCATAACTAAACATGCAGCTCCTACACTTCTTCCTACAAACAACTTTGATATGAGCATATTACTCATGACTTCTGCTACCTTAATTGCGTAATAATCTTGGCACACCCAAACATTAACCGTTATCCCCAACGACTATTTGGGTTGGATTCCAACACGTCGACTTGTCGCTGACTAGATTTAAACCATTTTTACCCTAGTTCGTTAAACCCACAACTTGTCGCTGTGAATGTCGGGCCTGGGGATAAGCGCTCAGCTAGGTAGATTAAGACAGTATCCCACCGACAATTCCCTAGCAACAAGGTTGTTCCCACGTATTTTATTCAGTCACCAGTGTGTCAACATACTTTTCCTTCCCCGGCTATGGGGGGGGAGGGTTGGGGGGGGGTGGTGGTGTTGTTTTTTGGGGGAGAATAGTCGCTGGGAGAAATGTACCTAGGGTTTAAAATTAAGATAATTAAGGACACGTGGAAAGTGTTCCTATACTGTTTGACTAGTCACGCACAAGAAATTTTTTTAAGCTATCCCACGATATGTTCGCCAGAGAAGGGAGTATAATCTCTTAAACGTATAAAAAAAAATTTCAAAAGTTAGCCCTGCGACTATGTCCGCCGAAAACTCTGCATTATTTAACAACAAAAAAAACCGATGCAACTTGTCTTCATAAAATATTAACTCCACTCCGGTTTTTCTACAAAATTTGTAAAAGAACTATGTCGCCGGGGAATAGTCTGCATTTTTTTTATTAACAACATGCCAAAGGCCCTGCTAAACACGCGACATAAGCGAAACTTACGCTACTTCTCCAGAATAATACTTACCGAAAGAAAATATCTTTACCAAACATTCAAACTGGAACGCAAAACTTTATAAACCATCACAACTTGTACAATAACCACAATACAAAAATAACGGAGTCAATCGCAATACAAATACACATCACAATCTTGTACAAAACCAACAAACCCATTCTAAAGAAAGCTAAATGTCGCATCTCCACCCGAATACGGCCAATAAGATTCTACACAAAACGTTTGCTTTCCCTAGTCATACAACTAAGCGGCGCTTACAAGGTCAATATCCAACATGATCAAGGATAGGGAAAACAAGTGTTTTACATACAGGTCGCCAAGATGAACATAAATAACAATGTAGCATAGCTATACATGTAAGAATCATTATTCAAATGACCGAATCGAAACTAAAACCCTACATTAGAGTATGTTCGATATTTCAATGATCTGATTAAATATATTATGTATTTTGGAGCTGGGTAGGTGGATTATTATACAATTAAAGTTGTATCTGAATTAAATATATATCTACACTTTCTCTCTATGATTCTAGAGAGATTGATCTTAAAGCTAAAAGCTAAGAATATAGAAGAACAAATAAATACATAATAAAAGATGTAAGTTATCCGTTAATATCTTTCCCCAAGCAAATCGAAATGGTGGCGGTCCAAGACGTATCCATGGTACGAAAGGTATCAAACTGATCATCGCGTGAAGACTTTTGGAGAAAATTAACCTGCCACCAGAAGATTGTGTTGGACTACAAACTTCGATATAAGTTTGCCAGAGTGTACAAGTTCACGAAATAAAATGATAGTCGAGATCAATGAGATCTGTTTTGCTATTACGCATTATTGAGATACCGAAATTCTGATATCTGAGATAACTACAGCACACTCTTCTTGTCTATCACAGGAGAGTGGGCCGATCTTAGGAAGGTAATAGTCATATTAATATTACCTGAGAGAAAGATGAGTGAATCCATAGAACAATCTCGGCAGCGTATTGGCCATGAGCCGATATTCAGATTCACAACTAGTAGCGGAGACATTGTGTTGCTCTTTTTGGCACTCCAAGACACAAATTACCGCCTAGATAGCATCATGATTAAATATTATATCCATAGGTTAGAAGCGACGCGTGTCTCCAGGCAACGAGCCCATCGGACATCAGAATTTATACCACATGATCGTGTTATTGTGGTGAGGTGCCCTATCTTAGAAAGTGAGACAAATGAATGGTGCCTTTGACAATTACCGAGGGAGAATTCTTTGACTATAAAAGTAATTGGAGGACTATATTAATAAATCGCAAATAGTAGGGCATGTAGGATATGAGTGATCAAATCTTGAAATAACAGCGTAGGTTCTAATTATCAGGTACTATGACAATCGTAAATATTTGAAAGAGCCCAAACTAATGACGGTAAAGAGTTGAATTCTGATTTCAGGTATACAATCAGCGTAAATTAGATCTATGTAGTTAGATTTAGCTTATATGTTTAATGTAGCTAACTGTTTGCTGAATCATAAAGTATCGTCTCGTTTGAGTATGTACAAGAGTTATCATTAAGTCTTGATCTGGGTGAGAAACAAACCATTGCCCGTAGTAAGCGACTTCGATCCGCAAAAAATAGTTTAAGTAGCGCCAGTATGTCTTTAACAATGGTAAATCATGATTATAAGACGGAAGTAAATAGTGGCAATAACAGATTTCATCATTTATCTTGATTTATACATTATTATAATAAAAAGAATACATCGATCATCTCATCATTTTAGAACTGTACATAAGTACATGATGCAAAGTATCATCTATTAGTGAACACGAAGACGAAGATCGTGTTCAGCGCCTGCAGGGGAGACAGCATGTAATAGTATAGCATAAGAATAGAAGAAAAGAGCTCAACCGTTGAAACAAGCCGAGGTGCATGTTTTAAAGTCCATAAAGTGCTTGGATAATTTGCAAAACCATATTCATGGATATTGATGATTAAGGAAGCCAGGAGGTTTGTTCCATAAAAACTGTCTCATTTAATGTAACCCGTTTAAAATCAATGCGATTTTGACCAGTCTTCAAGTTGGTGCCAGCACTTCCATATTTTGCAATAACGCTAAGAGATATCACAATGCGAACGAGTGATGCTTTAACAACGGGACAGAACGCGTGACTAGTAGTCGATTCCCAGAATTTGACATGCAACTAGCGACTAAAAACGTGTAGTCTTTGAGTTATCAGTTACTCTAATAAAAGTTGTACCGATCCCCGAATTAATCTTGATCACGGTTTAATACTCTAAACATTTAGGAACCAATAATAATTACGGAACCCTTAGTGTACGTGGGGACTAAACCCTATGTTTGATTTTGTGTTATAGGGTCTATAAATACTCCACATTCATGTCTTCCATCCATTTAGGATCCTTTGCGTATAACTAGTTATTTGAATCCTAACTGTAGGTCTCGGTAGTGGATATATCAAACTAAGGTCTATTAAAAACATGGAAGAGTATGTATGTTAGTAAGTTAGATAGCTAAGTCTCAGCATGATGTTATGTTTGAGCCTTATACATACATACCTGCCTTTTGAACGTGTTGTCATCGGTGGAGTATTAGCGAAGCATAAAGAAATGATATCCTTGTAGTCGAGTCTGAATCAGGAGCCGCAATGAGTGAGTGGCCATAATGGATGTTTTTCTGATTCAGAAACGTGAACCAGATCTAATCATTGGCTGAGGATGTGTACACTGATCTTGAATGATGGACTAAAATTGTATGTCATGAACACCAAGAGAGAATGTTGGGGAATGTTCAATGGGTTAGTGTTATAGAAGGATACTTACTGATGCAGCCTGATTTGGATAGATGACATGCGATAATGACATTTTGACGTCAGGTTTTCACGTTTCCCCTGAGGTGGTTGGGTTTTTTGGGCAGTTTGACATTTTCTGCTTCAAATCAGGAGAGCTTGCGATATTGGGGAACAACTGGAAGTAGACAGAAGTAGTTATCTCCAAGGTGCTAATGTTAGGATTGAATACATGACATGAAACCAATGAATCGGTATAAATACTCAGTATCATTCATATTGAATGTCTGAGCTTGACGAGCGTAACAAAAATACAAACAACGCCGGATAGTAGTCACAACTGAGATCATATGGACTAGATGTACGCAACATTACGTGCTTATTCATCAAGCTGTGCAATACCCATTTGAATAAATACACGCGAGAAATTTGGACATCTGTGTGATCTACACAAGTAGACAAACGGTACTAAATAAAATACATCGTGGATGAGGTAAGGCATATACACGACAAATACGGGAAAGTATTATCTATTTGGCAACCAAAAGTGCTAAATTCTCAAATATGAGTGATGCTAGTTAAAAAGTACTATTTCTTAACACCCACTACTGGAGACTTGTTACTACCAAAACGGTGTGGTCAAACAAATAATAAAAAAATGTATATGCTATCGGTAGTAAAATGGCATCCACCCTAAAAGCTAGCCGTAACATGAAGCATTCTACCGAAGCATTTCTAAGCAAGACCGCGTATCTAACAAATAAATGCTCGCTTGCTATAAGATGCTCTTTCTATGACGACGAACCATTTCTGAGATAGTAGACTAAGGTATTGGATGCGCATGGCAAAAAATGATAACGTTGATATATGATGATTAGAGATATTGATAAATAACTATCCTGTTACAAAGAGGAGGATAGAGTGTTGCAAGGATTGCTAAACCAATCTATGCAATTTAAATGAGACTTTGCTACTTCTACTAGAGATCCAATTAAATGACAAAAAAAATATATTGTTGAGGATAAGCTTATTTTGGGGCCGCTTAAGGTTGAATATATATTTATTTCTATGATTCCAAGGAGCCCAAATAGGAGTAATGACCACTGCATCAAAGAAATACTTGTGTTTTGACTCCATTGGAATTCGATCAGCCACGGTCTCTAGAAGAAATAGACTAATTTTGTAAGTATAACATATAGCAATGTATCGGAAAAGCAAACTAAGGGAGCCAATATTGGGCATCACTAAAGAGTACCCTTAAACCACGAAGAAGCAAGGACGTGTTGGTGATTTTAGTGTCATCAATCATTTTTGTGTAATGGTGATTTACCCGAGGCCAAATGGATTTCAAGTTACGTTATAATACGAGTTCGGAGGTGTGGAGTGCACGCTTGTATAAACTAATTAACTTGATTTCGGATATGAAAAATGGAAAAGGTTGTTAATGTAAGTCAAGGGAAGTTTAGTGACAGAATTCGTGTGCCATAGTGACAGAATTCGTGTGTCACTAAATTGTCCATATACACATGTCTTTAATGATAGCGGTTAGCGACAGTTTTAGGTTGTTACAAAACTGTTGCTGGAACATTTAAAGGATGTGTTGATTTTTCACCAAAGGGTGTGTCTTTTCCCCAAGAGACACACATATTCCCTACAAGACTACAACCACCATTTAGTTTATATATAGGTAAACATATTTTGGTCTTATAATATATGAACATATTCATATCAACAACAAATAAAACAAATTATTCAATGTTTTGCTCTTTTTCTTTTGCCTAGAATTTGAGTGGTTCATTCTTGTCTTATCCCTATACAAATTTCTTGTAACCTAAGGCAATCAATAGGGTAGAAATATTGTATCAGGAAAATGAACTTTTACACGATTCAAGAATTTATCCAGCAATATTTGATTATCAAGATCCGAATACCAACATGACGTAGGCCTATTAAACTCCAGAATCAAAGTGGATTTGAGACAACCTAGTATAATCTCATAAGAAATTCAGAAGGATTCAAAAAGGAACATTACTTGAGTTAACTCAGAAAGTGGTGTTTGGGATCTCTAATTAGATTGATATCATTGCCTATTGCGTTTTGATACAAGAAATAAGTAGTTTTGACGAGCTTGACATTGTTATCCAATCTTTTTTTAATTTCAGTCAAATATGATTAAGCATATGATTAATCAGTCCAATATTACACCTCGAAAAAAAGGAAACATCCGCAACTTCTTAAATACTGTTGACACTTATATCATCTAGACATGGACTTGTTCATAAAAAGCTATGTTTAAGTGTTTAACTACAAGTGCTATTTATCTATATTAATTGTTTTTCACCACAACATCAGTAACAAACACTTGCATTACCAGTGTTTGACCTGAGGTCTACTAGCTAGGAAGCACTCAATCAAGATATTAATATCTTATCTGTTTTGTTTAGACATGCTGGATTGTAACTCAACAACAAGTCATGTCTCTGTTAACATAAGATATTACGTATTTGATTGAGTCAATGTATCGATCAGCACCATTTTACAGTACTTTCATATCTAACATGCAGGCCCACTTTTTCCTACAAACTTTGTGCATATTGCCTGGACTTCTGCTACCTTAATTGTAACTTGCACTACAACATTAACCGCTATCCCCGGCGACATTTTGGGTGATTCCCCGGCGACGACTTGTCGCTGGGGATACCTTTCCCTGGCGACTTGTCGCTGGGGAATGGTCGCTGGGGAACGCTCGCTAAGGATACGTTCCCCAGCGACAATCCTCAGCAACAAGGTGGGTCCCACGTATTTTTCAGTCAAGTAATTAGTGTCACCGTGGCACATATTCCCCGGCAACATGTCGCTGGGGAATGTCCTAGTTAAAATTAAGTAATTAAGACACTTAATTAAGCGATTAGTTAATTGGGCACTATCCCCGGCGCCAAGTCGCTGGGGATAGTGTTCCTTATACTTTGACTTGTCAACGCACAAGAAATTTTTTTAAAGCTATCCCCGGCGATATGTCGCTGGGGAATATTAACGTATAAAAAAAATTTCAAAAGTTAACCCTGGCGACATGTCGTCGGGGAATACTCTGCATTTTTTAAAAAAACCTGCATTTTTTAAATATTATCTCGGCGATATGTCGCCGGGGAATAGTCTGCATTTTTTCTAAAATGCAGCCTGCACAGCAGGCGATTTCCAGATTTTTTCCAGAAAAAATCTACCAAACATTAAACCTGTACCAAAACCTGTATAAACTCATCACAACTTGTACCAAAACACAATACAATATAACGGATCAACGCAATACAAATACATCACAACTTATACCAAAACCAAAACATAATAAAGCTAAATCGTCCAAAATCCGAATAAGTCTACAAAACGTTGCTTTCTAGTCATAAACGGGTAGTACAAGTCAATATTCAACATGATAGGATAGGGAAACAAGTGTTTACATACAGGTCGCCAAGATGAACATAAAGTAACAATGTAGCATACTAACCCATATATTACACAACTAACTATCGCCATCGCCATCCTCATCCTCGTCCTCCTGATCGTCGGCACTCTCCTCGTCGTCCCCGCACCCGCCACTCCCGCTGGCACCACCCGACTCAAACTGTGAAAACATATCTGAGTACTTTGAGTCACTTTTGAAAAGACTCATCATGAAGTCCACCTTTTTGTGTAGGCTGTTAAGCGTGCTTTCAGACACGGGCATACTTGGGTCGGCTGTGGCCCGTGCTGGCAATACCCTACCAACACCGGGAATGTGCCCTCGTTGCTTACCCCTTCTAACCAAGCGATTGATCTCATCATCAATGTAGGTGCCCGTAGCCTCCAGCCTCCTCATCTCCTCCTATGTAGTGACAAAAACACAAGATAGTTAATATATTAGTCGGGTTGCTACATTAATTCTCGATAATTCATTAAAGTGTGTTTTGAAACAAAACTTACGTATATACGTCGGTCCTCATCCCGAAGGAATTCCCCGTTAACAGTGTGTGCCACGAAGAAGGTGTCAATGAGCGACGGGTACTCCTGAGTGCCTGAGCTCTGCCTCTGTACATACACACGCATATAAGATGAAACAAATTAAAAACGACAAATCACAACACACCAAAGCGTATAATCAGATATATATGTATATATGTATGTAAAATAATTATAATGTTTATTACCATCTCATCTCGAAGGCGAGCAAGCGACCGGGATCCCTGTCGAGATATGACCGTGCTCTTTGCCCGGTTTTGCCGATTTTAAGCGGCTCGGGCAATGTTCCTAGGATCATTCCAAAACTTAATATACTTTTCCCACTCTTCCACCGTAATGTCCTCAAGACGTGCCCGCCTGATCTTCTCCACATCGTAAGTCCCGGTCGTGGGGTCTATAACCCAATGTTGGACCTTGAAAGCAGCCTTGTTGGTATTATACACTTTTTGCAAGTGTTGTTGGATGCCGGCGTTGATCTTTGTCCAGTCGGGGGATTCCATGTGCGGCCTCAGATCAAACTGGGTTTGCAATCATATACAACAAAATGAAAACAGAGTTAGAGATATAATTTATATATTTATTTAAATTTGTTTATTTATTTAGATGATATAAATAAATAAACGAATTTAGATAAATATACACAATTAAATAAATGAACACGATAATGAAATAAACCTAAAAGGATAACTGACCCTAATATCTGTAATGAGCGTCGCCTTCCGCTCTTTCGGGACCTTCAGCCAAGAAGGGTAGTACAAAAGCACACCCC
>BQNB010063141.1:0-35799 GCA_026074375.1 Tanacetum coccineum
TATATACCTGAATGAAGCATCTTCCTGGTGATTAATGAAGCTTTCAATGAAGAAACTTAAGATTTTTAAAGAAGAATATCAAGTTTAGAGGAGGATTGTTGGGATTAAAAGCCTTCTTGAAGTTACTGCTGCTAAGGTTTGTGTTACTGCTGCTAAGTTAAAGTTAGTGTTGTTCATTAACTTTAACGAAAAATATGCTAAGTAGTTAGTGCTGCTAGTATAAAGTTAGTACTGCTAGTTCACAGTTACTACTGCTAGTATATATTAGTATTGCTAGTGTAAAGTTAGTACTGCTGGTGAAGATAGAAGAAAATATTCTAAGTAGTTACTACTGCTTGTACACAGTTGATGCTGCTGGTGTATAAGTTACTACTGCTGGTGTATAAGTTACTACTGCTGGTGTTAAAAGTTAATGCTGCTAGTACAAAAGTTACAACTGCTTAAAGATTAAGACTGCTGAAAGAGTTTCTACTGTCAGAGAAAGGATAAAGACAGAAGAAAGGATAAAAATTGTTTGGAGATCAAGATTACTTACGTGATAAGTATTAGTTACTATTTTAAGAAAGTTACCATCTTTAGTAAGTTTAAATATCTAAGTATATTTTTTATACTTATCATTTTATTTATATCTATGTACTTAGTTAAAATTTATATAAGTCTTATATGACTCGTTGACTTTTTAAAGTCAACATTTGACTTTTATACTTATATTTATTTTTTTACCCAAATCTGACCCGCGCCAAACGACCCTTTAAATCACATTTTCACGATTCGGAGTAAAAAGAGATTTTATGCGAAACAATATTCCGGACAAATTTTTAGTTTTAGCCGAGACCCAAAACTCGACGGAAAATGACGAAATTGCCCCTGCAAGAATCTGCTGTAACTTGTATTTTTAATAAAAACGCAGCAGTTTGACTATCGGTTTTGACCCGCTATATCACGTTTTCGTGACTTTGACCAAAAAGAGATTTTATAGAAAACATCATTCCGGACAACTTTCGTGTTTCGCCGAAAGGCCGAACCGGACTCAAAAGTGCCCAAAATAGCTGTTGAAAATCAGATCAACAAGCAATTTACTAAACACAGCTGTTTGCAATTTATAAGTTTTTCAAAACTCGTTTTCGCTCTAGTTTCTTCGTTATTAGGAGTTAGAAGCTCTACCTTATATCAAAACGATCGTCTCGGAAAGCTTTATTCATAGTTTAAAGTCTAAAGAAAAATTTAGATTTTTTACAAATTCTCAGACCTCGTTTTCCGTGTTCTGTTTTCTGCTCGAAAATACCTTTTACAAAACTCATCAAAACCCATTTTTGACCAAAATTCCAACTAGTGATAGTGACTAAAATCATCTATACACTATACCACAATCGCTCAATCAACCCACATCATAACTAATATTAACGCAAATATCGTACCTATCATCACATATAATAATCGAACCAAGAATAACGAAACAACGAACAAGTGGATTAAACATAAACAATAAGTACTCACATCGAACACGAATAAGTGTTGGTTTCGGCTTGTGGTTCGGAAAACATGACGGACTCCAAGGACGCACCCCACAAACTCAAACCGAAGCGCTTTTCAACCAAACATCTAGCTAGAACATTATCTAGCTCTTTTAAACCCATTTAACCGCAAAACTCTTAAAACCGAATAACCCAAAACCCATAAATCCTCAAAACTTAATGCAAGTGGTTCTTTTAAATATTAGGAAACGAGGCCTTGAGTACGAGGATCATATTTTTTAAACAGATTATTTTGCAATGTTTGGTAAATAGTCAGTTTTTGGTTGTTTCTTGGTGTGACTGTCGAAACAAAGAGAGGAGGACAAGGAAGTGAAAAATATTTTCTAAAAAGTTATAAGTGTGTGTGTGGAGTGGTATTTATAGAAATAAAGTTTGACACTTTGGCACTTTTGGTCCTTTTATCCTTTAGTCCTTTTAAAAACTAGTACAAAGGTTATTTGTTTCGTTATGTAACCGACCAAAGGCTCGGGTCACCACATTCGTAAATATTTTATTTATGTCCCACTAATTTTAATTTAAAAACATTTAATAAGATGTGTACACTTTAAAATGCGAGTCCGACTCAAGGAACAAAAGACGACATTCATAAAAATAATAAATTTACGATCTTTTACATTTAATTATAACGAGATTCTCGTAAAATTATACAAAACTTAAAACAATAAAATGAACTGCGCGACAAACATTGGCCACTGCGAAAACGACCAAAAATAAAAAATTTTAAATTTCCGTTCGTATGAAAATACAAAAATAATTAATTACGACAAATAAAAATTTAAATGTCGAAGTTCGCTCACATGATTTTATTAAATAATAATTATGACTTCGAACTCGCGATCGTCATACGCGTCGTGAAACTCGGGTTGTTACAGTACTACCTTCAAGAACTATTTGGGATCTTTTGTTTCAATCCACTATTTGATTGAATTACTCAACACCTTTTGATCAAGTGTTTTTGCCGCAGCCCCTGAAGTCATTACTCTAGTTGCTGAATTAGTTGCTCATAACCCAGCTACATCACCGGTAACCATCCTCAACAAATGTTGACAAATATGAAACCATCACCTAGTAACTCACAAACACAACACCATCGCCGAAATCTCAATCTTCTGATCATATCCTAACGATTTTGAAGAAAGAGCAATCATGAACATAGATTTTCACACTGAATAACGATCCGTTCTTTGGTATTCCAATTCCAGAAAACGATTCTGAAGCAATTTTCTTCTTCGGATGTTATTCCCACTGTTGTGCATATTGCTACTCCTTACTTAGAACACGTTAACAAATGGACCAAGGATCATCCTTTAGAAAACATCAGCGTGAATTCAAAAAACGATGTTTCCACAAGACTCCAACTTCATGAACAAGCCTTATTTTGTTACTATGATGCTTTTCTCACATTAGTTGAGACCAAAGGCACTATAAAGAGGCATTAACTCAAGCATGTAGATGAAGCAATGCAAGAGGAGCTACATGAATTTGAACGTCTTGAAGTCGGTAAAACTCGTTCCACGTCCAGATAAAGTGATGATTATTACTTTAAAATGGATTTATAAGGTAAAACTTGATGAAATAGGAGGAATTCTAAAGAACAAGGCTCGCTTGGTTGCTCGTGGTTACCGTCAAGAAGAGGGAATTGATTTTGAGGAATCCTTTGCTCTAGTGGCTAGACTCGATGCTATTCGAATTTTCCTCGCATATGTTGCTCACATGAATATGATCGTCTACCAAATGGATGTTAAGACGGCATTCTTGAACGGCATTCTGCGCGAAGAAGTTTATGTCAGTCAACCGGACGGGTTTGTGGATCAAGACAATCCGAATCATGTGTATAAGCTTAAGAAGGCTCTATATGGGTTGAAACAAGCTCCTCGCGCGTGGTACGATCTATTGTCGAAGTTTCTACTCTCTCAGGAATTCTCTAAAGGAACCGTGGATCCCACATTGTTCATCAGAAGACAAGGCAAAGATATTCTCTTGGTACAAATCTATGTTGATGATATAATCTTTGCGTCTACTACACCTGAATTATGTGACCAATTTTCAAAAATAATGTGTTCAAAGTTTAAGATGTCGATGATGGGCAAAATATCATTTTTTTCTAGGACTACAGATTTCACAAAGTCCCAGAGGCATCTTTTTAAACCAGTCTAAATATGCTCTAGAATCTTTGAAAAAATATGGTATGGAATCTAGTGACCCCGTGGATACTCCCATGGTGGAGAAATCCAAACTGGATGAAGATCCACAAGGGAAAGCCGTTGACCCTACACACTATCGTGGAATGGTTGGCACCCTTATGTATCTTACAGCCAGTAGACCAGACCTAACATTTGTTGTATGCATGTGTGCCCGGTATCAGGCAAAGCCTACCGAAAAGCACTTACATGCTGTAAAAAGAATCTTTAAATACCTAAGAGGAACCGTTAATAGGGGACTCTGGTATCCAAAGGATTCTTCTATTGCTCTAACAGCTTATGCAGACGCTGATCACGCGGGTTGCCAAGATACTAGACGAAGTACATCTGGAAGTATGCAATTATTGGGAGACAGACTTGTTAGCTGGTCATCAAAAGGCAGAAAACGTTGCGATATCCAGACGGAAGCTGAATAAATAGCATTGTTTGGTTGTTGTGCTCAGTTCTTTGGATAGATCACAGCTTACCGACTATGGCCTTGATCAATAAAATTCCAATGTACTGTGATAACAAAAGTGCTATTGCCTTATGCTGCAACAATGTTCAACATTCTCGATCAAAACATATTGACATCAGATTCCACTTCATAAAAGAGCAAGTTGAGAACGGAGTAGTAGAGCTTTACTTTGTCAATACGGAGTATCAGCTAGCGAACATCTTCACTAAAGCCCTTGCAGAGAAAGACATTGAATATTCTTATCAACAAGCTGGAATACGAATTATTACGCCGAGACCCGAAACAATTGGCAGATAGAAGCTAAGATAGTGGTGACCTAATTCAAATATCAATAATAATCTACTATGTATATATATTATAAAGCAAAAAAAACTAAAAAGAATTTTCATTTTCAGAAAACCTTTATAAAAACAAAATACAATATATAAAAAAATTAAATACCAAAGAAAAATTAAAAATAGAAAATATAAAAAAGGTAATAATGGCATGTCTTCTGAAAATCGATAACATTTACGGTCTTAGAAATGTCATTTAATAATGATACGAGGCTGTAAATGAAGTTCGAGCAGAAGTTCAAAAGTTTTCAAAACATGCCAAAAATGGCTTGCTATTATTTCAGATAGCAACCTGGTCATCATCTTAAAGGCAAGTATTTCAAAAAGAAAACTTGACCTCATAACGGGAATTTATTCTCGGGCATGGTCTACTTTATGACCATGCAAAGGCTTGTGTTTACTTTGCAACACAACCCGTGCTTCCTATATACAAATTAATGTACGTGTCAGTGCATTTATTTGTCAAAATAAGAGAAATCTTATTTTTATTGGTAAAAAGTTATCTTCATAATGAATCAGTGTTTTCAGTAATCACAAAAAGATTTTCAAAGACAATTCGACCACTCAAACAATGACAACAACTCTTTAAATAGAAAACGGGTCATTATTTGAGGGGGAGAAAGCGTCATCAAATAATCTTTTAAAACGGTCTTTCAAAATAAGTCACAGAATAAACGGATAAAGTTTTTGATAATGACGGATAACAATTTCAAGGGGAGTTAATTTATATTAACTACAAGAGCTTTAGATGTCATTTGTTTCAAACTTTAGGGACTTATTTTCACTTTGAGACTTAGTGAATTCAGGCTTTAAACTACAGACGATCAATATTGCCAACACCTCATAGTTTGTAAAAGACTTAGGAATGCTTGGAAATACTTTCATAGTTTTAAATGCCTTAAAGTTGATTCTCACAAGGATAGATCTAAGCTTAGTTATACCTCAAACACGATCTCGAGTATATGTGCGTACAAGGTTTTGCTGATTCCGAGGTATCAAAACTAGCAAGGGGGAAGGAGTAGATGTATAATTGATAGTGTCTGGCCTTCTTTTTAGGTTAACTTCTTTTGTCTTTTGAGGTTAGCTTCTTTTAATTTTTGGCCTTTTTGAATCTACCGGGTGTACTATTTCAATCACATGGTGGAAGAGACATCTCGTCATTAGTCAGTATGTATCATTTGAGTCCCTAGGGGGAAGTGTTGGGAGTATAATTATTTAAAACGTGAGAAGAATTCTGTCTGATTCAATTAATATTTTACCCGACCGGTCAATCTCTAAGCTTATTTTTTAAAAGAGAGTAGAATTAGTTGACAAAAGAGATACACATAGATTTGATAAGTATGATGATTCCGTAAGTTAGTCAGTATTCTGCAGAAAGAAATGAGTACATTTGGGACTTAGTTGACTTAGGTGTTATCATTTCGACTACTTAAAGGGAATAATTGTGACATCCGGGACTTAGTTGACTTTGGTGTTTCAATTCATATCATCATTATCGTGTAAGGATAAATACGGACATTCGAGACTTAATTGACTTTGGTGTTACGGTTTCTAATTAATTGTGTACTTCAGATATTTGTGCTTTTTACATCAAGACTGCTTGAGGCGGCTTGCAAGAAAGTTTTGAATCTACTCAAGAAAGTATTGCTGATTTAGGGGGAAGCTACGACAACTTATTAAGAGAGTCTACGGGGAAGACCTACAGCTGCTACTAAGAACCATATGATTCTATCATATGATGTTCTCATCATTTAGGTCAAACCTCGTACATAATAATCTTATGAATATATAAATAAGTAGTATAGACTTATGGTGATAATAAGGAGTGCTCGAGTACAAAGTTTTCAAGAATTTCTTAGTAAATTCAAAATCTTTCAAATTATTGTACTCAACACTGTTTTATATACCCTTAAAAATTAAGCGGGAGCATTAAAATGTTCCTAATTGTTATTATGTAACATTTTGTCCCCGAATGTTTAATCAATTGATATCCAAAATATCAAGGGATTAACATTATGGATAAGGTAAGAAAATGTGATTAAACTGGACCTAACTTGTATTGAAATGTGATCATATAAAATGGACTCAATGCACTCCACACTTAGCATGTACTACGATTACGATGTACATGTTAAAAGGGAGCTTTTAGTGATAATGAAAAACTCTCAAAGTGTAAATCTTTTTGATATTTATATCAAACACTTTGATTGAACTTTTTAATGGTTTTTTTGAAAGGATTGTGATGGAATACCCAAAAGACCGACCATGTACTTAAATTTATGAAGTTATAAGGTGGTTAGGCATAGGTATTCAAATCCTATGATCCAGCCAGAACCGGAGGGATCTACCCAGGGATATCCACTAGTTAGTGTAGAAGTCCTTAGGTATGATACAAAAGGAGTAAAAGTGAGAATAAGGGAATAGTGCCGACTGAGATGGAGCTAATACTGGAACAAACCCAACAAGGTATTAGTCATGAAGTCTCGGTAAGCGCTGAAGGGGTTGAAGAATTAAAAAGAATTGTAAGGATAAAGGGTGAAAAGAAAGAAGCCCTCCATACACTTAGGCAGAAACCGGGTCAATACATAAACTGTCAGAAACACTAAGTTGTTGTCTGACATTGAAGACAGTCATGGACCTAGTGACGCTATGCACAACCCTCCCTAGCCACTCAAGGTCTCTCAACAGACTCTTGTTTCATTTCTCACAGAGATTACACGCATTTCTATCGATCTATTCACTTTCTCACTTCCGGTACGTGGTATTGGAAAGGTGACAGTCTGCTTCCAGCCTTCGATCACTAAGAACAAAGTGCCATTGATGTCTAGAGCCAAAGACGACCATCACGATAAATCTCATTAGGACACTTGTCAAAATTATGCTTGCTATCTCACACAATGTGAATAACGAGAAATATATATAAAGAGTCCTACGCATTATCCTTGTGATTTTGCCAGAACATCCGAGTGATATTTTCACAATGAAGATGGAAATCCTGCTTGAGTCAACATCAAACAAGCTCATGGTAGGTGACTTGTGCGATTCTATACGAATCAAACTTGTGACAACTGGAAAGAAACAATGGTGCGATTCTATAAGAATCAAACTTGTTCCAGGTTATGAATTGACGATTGATGATGAATTTTTGAAATGATTAACACTCTCGATGTGTCACAAAACCACTTTAGCAAGTGACACGTCGATTGATTTTCAAATCGATTTTTCTATTTCAATCGGTGAGACAGTAACTCACTGGTTCACTCTTATCGTGTTGTCTGCTTTGAGACGTTCCGGTAATGAGAACATGCTGAGTTTGATGAATCTAATACAAATGTGTTAGAAAGATTCTATACTTCAGCTAGAAATCCTGTCAAGGAGATTCTTCTTAAATTGAATCTACCTGATCATAGGTCGATCCTCACGGATTCAAAGGTTACTCCAACCAAACACGGGCGAATGACAAAGCCATATTCGTCCCCCCGCTTTATTGCTAACTGTTTTAATGCAGGATACTTAAAGATGGAGGTGAAGGTACCTGGTTCCAGCTGACTCACAGATTCATAGCCACATGCTCATACCCGACCGACAAACATAAAGACATCATGAAAGCTCAAGTACATGTTTCAAGACTTCCGCTACTCTGATACCGTACGTCTTTCTTGAAGTGACCGATTGATGATGAATTTTGAAATGATTAACACTCTCGATGTGTCACAAAACCACTTTAGCAAGTGACACGTCGATTGATTTTCAAATCAATTTTTTTACTTCAATCGGTGAGATAGTAACTCGCTGGTTCACTCTTATCGTGCTGTCTGCTTTGAGACGTTCCGATAATGAGAACATGCTGAGTTTGATGAATCTAATACACATGTGTTAGAAAGATTCTATACTTCAGCTAGAAATCCTGTCAAGGAGATTCTTCTTAAATTGAATCTACCTGATCACAGGTCGATCCTCACGATTTGAAGGTTACTCCAACACCAAACAGGGCGAATGACAAAGCCCATATTCGTCCTCCGCATTTATTGCAGAAAACTTATAAGATGAGGTGTAACTATTACACCTGATCTCAAGCATTCATTAGTCCACATGCTCATACCGACGACAATCATAAAGACATCAGAAAGCTCAAAGTCATGTTTCAAGATTTAGATTTACTCTGATACCGCACGTCTTTCTTGAAGTGACAAAGTATTAAAGTCAAAGAATTTCAAAGAAGTTTTCGTCACTCTGATACCGAACGTCTTTCTCAAAGTGACGAAGTGTTAAAGTTAAAGAATTTCAAGAAAGATGCAACATTAAAGCTTTTCAAGTCAACAAATCAAGAAAGGTATGAGCATGTCGGTCCAAAGTCACAAGTTCACAAGATGGCAAAGTTCATTAAGATGGCGAAGAGATAAAACGAGATTATGCTTGGTTGATGATCTCAAAGTGTTCAAGATCACAATTTCACTTACAAGTCAAGATAAAGTTACAAGCTCGTGCCTAAAGTCAAAAGACACTACAACATAGTCACAAGATAAAAGACATGAAGTTTACAAGCTAAAGACTAAAGATAAAGCATAGTATGCTAGGATTAAATTTTTGTAAATTGGAGTGACCTCCTTTAGGGGGAGATTGTTAGGATCAATAAAAGTCTCGGTCACTTCCAATATTAACTAGTCAAACACCGTAGTTAGTCAATGTCTAGTATGATAAGCTAATATGACCCAAAGGCCCATGGAAAGCCTCCCAAGGCCCATGGCCAGCCAATATTGTAGTATAAATACCCTCTCCATGCCTTGGAGAGGGTGTTGGTTGGTTGGTTTTGTATTCTCATTTCACTTATAAATTACATGTTTCTTACTTTCTCTCTCTAGAATACATCCTTCCTTCTACTCTCTCTCACTAAGTTCCTTCCCATCTCATATCAAAGATTACTTGTATTCTTCAGAGACCTTAACCGCTGAGCTTGAAAGATATAAAGAACAAGTAAAAATATTTGAACAAAGACAAACATTTGATTTAAATGATAGAGAAAAGTATATTGATGGTCAATTAAGAAAGGTTATTGTTGACAGAAATGCAAAGGTTGCTGATTTTGAAAAACAAATACACTCATTAAAACTACAACTCAATGCAACCGTTGAAAGTCATAAGACTTTATCAACAACGGTTGATCTTTTGAAAAAGGAGTCTAAAGAAAAGAAAGATAAATATCTCGATGAAATCATTGATTTACAAAAAAAAGAAAGCTTTAGATAATGTGGTTTACAAAATGGGCCAGTCAACGCAAATGATGCATATGTTAACAAAACCTCAAGCTTACTATGATGAAAGTCACAAAACAACACTTGGTTATCAAAATCCTTTTTATCTTGCTCAAGCTCGACGAAAAGTACCTGCCTTATATTGTGGACATACTATTGTTAACAAACATGATGCTTTGTCTGTGACTGACACTGAGGAAACCTTAAACTTAGCTGAATAGAGTAGATTAAAAATACTAGCCAAACAAAATGACCCAAGCCTAAAAGACAAGAAAGTTATTATTGCACCTGTTGATTATGTGGCATTAAATAAACTGCCTGAGCATTTTGTTAAGCATTTTGTACCTCAAAAACAACTTTATGCAGAACAGGCATTTTGGTTACCTATTTTGAAACCCGTTTCTGAAATACCACCGGTTCCATCAGATTCAGTTATAAAGAAGGAAATTCCTCGTGAACTTCCCAAAATTAATTTGGTAAAAGCTAGTTTTAACAAAATCAAAGATCATGTTAACAATTTTGATGCACTTATAACTGTCCATACCAAAGTAACTAGTCATAATGAGGGAACTTGGGGGGTTTGAATATATTCGGGGAGCTTTTGAAGAAGATATACGACCATTTTCAAAAACATTGAAAGAATATATTCAAATGTTGGATCACGGTCTTAACAAAGAAATTAAATACATGAGAACCATCTTCAGTCAAATGGAAACCGAAGTTGCCAAATGTTCTGTAGACAAGAAGTATTTTGAGATTGAGAAAAAAGAATTATTCCTTGAAAATGAACGTATTTTAGAGCATATTATCTGTCAAGATGTAATGAATGTTATAATGCATGCTGATGTTCATTCTCACAATGTGATATTAGCAAATAATAATTGTCTTGAACATGATAATCTTGCAACTGAGCTGTTGAAACTTGAAAATGATCGTTTAATAGAGCTAATTATATCTCAAGATCTTGTAAATACTGCTGTTAATTCTTTAGCTGCCATTAATGATTATAAGAACATGGAAAAGAGTTTCGTGGATGAATACAATGAGACTTTAGAGCTTAAGGCTGAGCTTGCCAAAAAGAATGACATGGTTGAAAAGGCTGTTTACAATGAACTTTCGAACCGATGTTCACGACTTGAAAATCAGTGCATTTCTCTTGAAATTAAATTGCAACAAAGCAAAGAAAGTTTTCAAAATAACAGACCACCTCATAATCAAGACGCTCCTGAATTTTAGGATTTTTTCAATCAATGAATTGCAAGCTCAGTTAAAAGCAAATAATGTCTCAATTGAGAACTTGAAGAAACACATTTCGAATTTTAAAGGAAAGAATGTTGTTGAGAGTGCTAAAACTATGAATAAATCGAATGTGCTTAATCTAAAAGTTTATAAGTTAGATTTGCAACCTCTTTCCCCTTGCATAAAGAACAATTGGAAAGCACATGTAGATTACCTTAAGGTAACTCAGGAATACATTGATACACTTCGGGACATAGTTGGACAAGCTATATCCTTAACACCTCTAGATAATTCTCTTGATTATGCCTGTAAGTATACATAAAGAATTCAGGAATTACTATTATGTATGTGTGCCTCATGCCCTAGTTTAAAACATGTAAGTGATAAATTAGTTGCTGTTACACCAATAAACATGACTAGGAAAGTTAGGTTTGCATAATCATGTGACACATCAAAAGATAAAACACAAAACAGGTAAAACCATAGGAAAAATAGACCACTAACAATTCTGTGTTGCCTTCTACAGGAGTAAAATGTTCTACTAAAGCTAGCGGATCAAAGCCTAGGAGCAATACAAAGAAAAATAGGATCTCACAAACTTCAAGTAGCAACAAGAAGAATAATAAAGTAGACGACCACCTGTTAGCCTTAAAATATGTCGACGTATACAAAATTACATTAGTTTACTTAAGGCGTGACACATAGGGACTAATAATGACAAGTTAGGATAGTATCGTGTCACTTAGCCTATATATACCCCTCCTATACTTCCATAGGAGGATGAGGATTCATTTTGTAACCTTCTCATTAGGTGTGTGTGTGTGTGTGTGTGTGTTTGTTGGGTTCAGTTCATGAGCCCTTCAGTCTTTCAGTAGATTTAAACATAAAATCCCCTAAGTATTACTCAAGCTGAAGTTCTTTAGTTTGAGTCGCTGAAGTTTTCTTTAACGTCAGCTCTTTAGGTCCTTAGAAGATTGGAAAGTATCTTTACTTCAGTTTATGCAGCGGTACAAAAACTAAAGAAGGCCCTTGGTTGGAGCTTCAGTTTAGCTTGGTTGACAATCCAAGCTGAACGTAGTCTATCTCCTTAACAGAAGCTGAAACATGTTGTTTCACTTCTATAAGGTTTACAAGGCGGGAAAAAGATTGCTTTATGTCAAAAGGAATAAAGCAATCTCCTTTGGAAAAGGTGCTTCTAAAGTCAGTATAAAAGTACATTGTTTTTCCTTAAAGGACTGTACCTGGTACTTTAAAGCATGTCAACATTTAATGTTATCTCAACCACCCATTAGATGTGTGCCACGTGTACTAGTTTAACTTGTAAACCCTAATCCCTTTTGCCTATAAAAAGAGAGGGATTCCAAGAGTAAATGTTATCTCCTCCAATTAATGTGAAACACATTGAAGAGTTCATTTATCTCTTAAACAAACTAACTCGTACCACTGAAAGCTAAAGCTTCAGTTTGGTCATAACAAGTTTGTTTTCTTACTCTCTTAACTTTGGTTAGAGTTTAAGTTTGAAGGAGATAACACCCCAATTGTCATTCAACCACCTTGCTATTCCGCAAGCTAGGTGTGTCATAGATTCTTTATTTGATTCTAATAAAGTCCTATACGTTGAAAAGTACTTATGTATGTTTTAAACTTGTTCTTTATATTGCTTATATACATTTGTTTAAAACTTACTTCGTTGCCATGAAATTTTGATAAAGTTTAACTTGGTAAACCGTATATCAGATTCCAAGGGACCAACAAGTGGTATCAAAGACTCTGATTTATAAAACCTTTTCAAAGTTTTTATAACTGCTCAAAAGATTTTTAAAATCAAGACCATCTTAAATGGCAGCAGAAGTACCACAGACTCTCGAATATAGGGGTGTCCAGTTAAATGTCGCTCCTTTACTAGAGGTGGAAAATTTCACCAACTGGAAGAAAAGGTTCATGTGCCACATCCTTGGTATTGAACCCCAGTTTGAAAACATCATCAAAAATGATCCTTTTATCCCCATGACTGCTGGTCAAAGGAAGCTAGAAGGACAATGGACTGGAGATGAGAGAAAGGCTGCTAACTTAGATCAGCGACTCAAAAGTCTCATCATGTCTGTCCTTCCAGATGACCAAATGAATTCTGTCATAAATTGCTTAACTGCTAAATCAACCTGGGATGACCTGATACTGTATCATGAGGGCCCTTCTGATGTGAAAGAAAGTAGGGTCATGGACCTAAAGTTGTGTTATAACACCTTCAAATTCAAAGAAGGTGAAACACTAACACAAACTTTCACCAGATACAAAGCTTTGATGAATGAGTTAGTAAATGATGGCATCAAACTTTCAAAGCTTGAAATATATACTTGTTTTTTAAATGGGTTACCAAAGAAGTGGCTAAGTTTCTGCCAAAGCCTCAGAAACACAAATAATGTAAAAGATTCTGAGCTTGCTTCTCTATTTAGTAAACTCAAATATGAAGAAAACCTGATAGACAATATTTATGAGACTGAAAAGAGCAAATCTCTTGTCTCTGCAACACCTTTGTCAACTGCTTTCTTCTCTACCTCTATTGTCCAGGACTTTCAAGATAGTCTTGATGATGAAGAGGATACAAGAAGCAGTCATGAGTATCTGAATGACCTAGATGAAGAATATCAAGCAAGAGCTCTTTTAGCTAAGTCTAAAAGGTTCTTCAAAAAGGGTACTCAAAGGTTCAGCAACACAAAAGCAACTGACCAAACTGGATGTCACAAATGTGGCAAGAAAGGTCATTTTGCAAGAGACTGCTGGTCAAAGACTTCAGTTCCATCATACCAATCAACTTTTCAACCAAAACCTCTTAGCCTCTCTCAGCACAAACCAGATTTAAGACCTACAAAGGACTTTGAAGCTAAATACAACAAAATCAAGGCAAAACTGGCTCTTTTAAGCTCAAGTACTTCAGCTTCCAAAGCCGTAACTGCTAAGAACAAAGGTCTTATAGCTGAAGCCTATAAATGAGATGAAGAAGAAGTGTCATTAGATGATAATGAGATGGTGGAAGTTAAAGTACTTATGGCACTGGCTGAAGATGATGAATGGTGTAAAGATCTCCATGAGAAAGTGTGACATCAAAAAGCCCATCTGGTACCTGGACAGTGGATGCTCAAGGCATATGACTGGTGTCAAGAGTTACCTGCACAAATATGTGGAACAACCAGGACCTAAGGTGGTGTTTGGAGATGACTCTACATGCACAACTGAAGGTTATGGCTAAATCAAATGTAATGGTATAGTTATTACAAAGGTAGCATTTGTAAATGGTCTTAAGTACAATTTAATTAGCATCAGTCAACTCTGTGATGCTAAATATATTGTTCAGTTTGATGAGAAAAGAGGAACAATCTTCAACTCAAACAAAGAAGTTGTAATAATTGCTCCAAGAGTAAGAGATGTATATGTTCTTGACATGACATCTTCTGCTCAAGAATCCTGCTTCTTTGCAAAAGCCTTTGAAAATCTCAACTGGCTTTGGCATAAAAGACTTGCTCATCTAAACTTCAAAAAAATCAACAAACTGGCAAAACAAAATCTTGTCATTGGTCTTCCCTCACTTGTCTACTCAAAAGACAGACCATGTTCATCATGTGAAAAGGGAATGCACCATAGAGCCAGTTTCAAAACACAATCGACATTTTCTATCAAGAAATGTCTTCATCTTCTTCACATGGATTTATTTGGACCTATAACTCCTAGGTCCATTAACCATGAAAAATATACCCTTGTCATTGTTGATGAGTACTCAAGGTACACCTGGGTATACTTCTTGAAAAAGAAAAGTCAAGCACCTGAAACCATCATGTCCTTCATCAAAAGAGTTGAAAATCAAAATGACATCAAAGTCAAACAACTTAGAACTGATAATGGTACTGAAATCAAAAACAACATCCTTATCAACTTCTGTGATGAAAAAGGGATTTCTTAAAACTTTTCCTCTCCCTACACACCTAAACAAAATGGTGTTGCTGAAAGGAAAAATAAAACTCTCATAGAAGCTGCAAGATAATGCTTTCAGGATCTGTCTTTTTTAAACAATATTAGACTGAAGCTGTAGCCACTGCATGCTACACTCAAAACTGATCCACCATTGTGAAAAGACATCTCAAAACTCCTTATGAAATTTTTCATAAGATAATTCTAAACATCAACTTTCTTCATGTCTTTGGATGTCCAGTTTACATTCATAATGATAAAGATCACTTCGAAAAGTTTGATGAAAAAGCCGATGATGGTTATCTTCTTGGATACTCACTTGTTTCCAAGGCCTTCAGAGTCTTCAACACTAGAAGATAACAAACTGAAGAAACCTATCACATCACATTTGATGAAAGCCTTGATGCTATCAAATTTTCAAAACCTTCAGTTGACAACCTCAACATTGCTGAAATTGAAAGATATCCACCTAATGAATATCTTCATCCTTATGAACCTTCTCAAAGCTATCAAACAAACAGCAATGATGTGTCCTTCATAGAACCCTATGAATGCCCTGAACCAGTTGTCCTCGAAACTGAAGTTTCAACTGACCAAAATGGTCAAACTGATCAAAATGATCAAAATGATCAATCTGTTCAAAATGATGAAATCTTAAATGATGATCATTCTAAACATTCAAATCACACCAATGATGAACAAATCATTGATAATATCCCAAACACTGAAGATATTCAGATCACTGAACACTTGTCCTCTACAAATGAAGAGGATACTTCAGTGCAAAAACAATTCCAACTCCAAACCCCTCATTATCCATTCCATCCATGGTCACACCAGCTCCTCAAGACAGATGGTCTCAGGATAAACACATTGAGCTGGTCAATATCTAATAACGCCTAAATTATACATATTTCTATGGCGTTATTTGTGTTTATTTTATCATTTCTCGTGAACTTTTGGTACTTAATTAAGCTTAAATTGCTTATAGGTTCACCTGAAGACTCTAAAGACTCAAGAACAAAGATCTACACACTTTGGAAGGTGAATACAAGAAAAGTAAGATTTCTATTTAAAAGTTCAAGAAGTTCGCCGCACTTTCTGCAAAGTTCGCCGCACTTCCCAATGAAGTCTCAAAAACCGGCACACTTATATATTTGTTCGCCGCACTTTTTCCTAAGTCAGAAGAATTAAAGTCTAATAAATGCACCTGCATTAACTCACCAAAACCACCGCACTTATTTGTAAGTGCGCCGCACTTTCAGTCAAAACATTAAATGACCATCGCATTAACTCCTCAAGTGCGCCGCACTTAATACCAAAACTGGTGCAATTTTCCCAAATTTTAGCCTATAAATAGAGGACGATTTTTGCATCTCAAATCATCCTTCACTCCATCATTCTCACCACTCCACACACACACACCTCCCTACTATCAACCAAAACACCTAGAAACACCTCCTCTCTTGAAGAAAAAGATCTAACGATCAAGAACGAAGAAGTTTTCTTACTTTGTTGTTGAGATTATGGAAGTTAATGTAAAGTATGATTTTGTTATGAACTCCTTAGCCATGAGAGGCTAAATCTCTCATGACTACTCGGTGAAGTTACGATAATGAATAAGCGTTTGGTATAATCTTGATCATCTTAATCTTAAGCTTATATTGCAACTCTGTTATGAATCTTATCCACTTTTCCTTATCAACCTAGATGATATAATCATATCGGTATAGGTCAAAAGACCCGTTATGATTTATATGGTTTTAAAGATTTGTCTATGGTCTTTAACTTCTGTGCTGAGAAATCCACTTTCATAAATTGATAAACAAAATAAGCTTTGATATAATAGTAACTGGATTATTTGAGTGACACATTTGGTCTAGTTAACTAAATATAAGTCTTAAGTTAACCAAGTTGATTTGTGAAAACGTTTTCTGACGAGAAATCGCCTTTATAAATTAATGCCCCATTCTCATGGTCAAATCATTCCAAACACTTATAAATTATTTTCAACTATCCGAGTAGTCATTTTTATTATCATTGGAAAACCTAAAGTTACTTTCAAAATAGTTAAAGTCTATTCTCTTTCTGATTATTTGAACATTAATCTAATCCCTGTGGAACGACCTGGTCTTACCTAAACAGATTATACTACATACGTGGGTTATACTTTTACCCGTGTGTTTCCCTATAATTAATCGGTATTTTCAGTCTTATAAATTTAAAGCTTTTGAAACACATCAAAGTTTTTGGCGCCGTTGCCGGGGATTTCTTAGCTGTTCTGTAGTCAAACTCTGGAAAATTACTTTAACTCCCCCTCATTTTCAAAAATCGCCGTACAGTTTTCTGGCAAACTGACCCCAAACAATTTCTCCTTTGGATGCATACACGTGCTTCCAATTCTGAACTTGTTGAACCGTTACCTGAACCTGAACGTACTCTGAATCGAAGACGTCGTCGACGAAACAGAAGAGTTCCATTTGATCAAAGAAACAATCCACCTAAAAACCCGAGAATTGTCTATCCGCCAATTCTCAACATCAACCACTTCCGTCACTTTCTTGATACTCTTGAAAATCTTTTCCCAATGGATGATGAACCCATGTGGGCTGCTGACCGTGTTGTCGCTCCGACTCCCGGTTCCGCAATCACTATTCCTGAAACTGCTAACGAATTTGCTATCAAAGGTAACCACTTAACCCTCGTCAAAGGAAACCAATTCGATGGTAGAACCAAAACCGATCCTCATAAACACATTCACGAATTCCTCGGAATCTGCGATATGTTTAAGTATAGAGATACCGAAAACGAAGCCGTCCGCCTAATGATGTTTCCCCTATCCCTTACTGGGGAAGCAAAAACATGGTTGGATGAACTTAACGAAGGAACTATCGAAACGTGGGATGAACTCCGAACCGCTTTCATTAGCCGATTCTTTCCCCCAGCTCTTTTCGACCGACTCCTCAGAGAAATCCGAGCTTTCTCTCAACACGAAAACGAATCTCTAACCGATGCTTGGCTGCGTATGAAGGAAATGCTCCGAAACTGTCATGGTCACAATTTGTCCAAAGGCAATATCATAAAAATCTTCTATCATGGTCTCAGCGAAATAACCCAAGAAGTTCTGAATGCCGCAGCCGGTGGTATTTTCCTCTATAAAACACCAAATCAAGCTTATCAGCTTTTGGAAGACAAGGTCTTACTCAAGCTCGATTGGGCTAAAAACCAAAAAACCAAATCATCTCTTAAGAAAACCGTTGCTTTCGCCGATGAAGGTAGCAGTAATTCTGATACTGACAAAATTATGGCCCGAATGGACGCCATGACCCTGAAAATAGATGCTCAGTATAAAGAACTCCAGACCCATGCTAAAAAAACTAAACCCGATCTTGGTGAAGATGATATACCTATGTCCCGTGAGGAAGAAGCTAAATTCATGCAAACTTTTCGTAAGACTCGTTTTTATAATGATTACCGCGACCGAGACTCAAATCGCGATAATTGGCGTTCAAACGAACGAAGTAGTTACAATCGAGACAACTATCGATCCAATACCGATGATAAACCATATGATCTTTAGAAACAATTCAATGATTTCATGAAATCTCAACAAACAACCAACGCTTTCGTCAAAGAAACATTCATGGATCTCAAAACCCAACTCGAAACCGTTGCTAAAAATCATTAAGCTTCAATCCAAAATCTTGAAACCAAGTTCGACAGACTTGCTAACAAGCAATCTGGTCGACCATCTGGATCACTTCCTAGTAACACTCAACCAAACCTAAAAGGACACATCCCAAAGCCTACCAACCACCATAATCTCGCAATGAGCATGTGAATGTCGTATTAACAAGAAGTGGTAAATCTTACAACCCACCAATTAACCCAAATGATCAACAAAAAGATTTTGAAGCTCCTATCAATTTCGATAGCGATAATGAAGACGAAGAACCTACATCACAACCAAAAATTAAAAATCCAAAACCAGTCAAGGAAACTCCATTACCTAAACCATATAAACCAAAAATCCCGTATCCTCAACGTTTAAGGAAAGAGAAAATGGAAGCTCAATACGGAAAATTTCTTGATATGATTTGCGCTGTCTGAATCAATGTACCTCTTATCGATGTCTTGGCAGGAATGCCTAATTATGGAAAATTTCTCAAAGAACTCATAAGCAACAAACATAAGATTGAACAAATCTCTGTCGCTTTCTTAAGCAATGAAGTTCAGCAATGATCCAATACAAAGTTTCACTTAAACTCGGAGACCTTGGAAGTTTTCTTATTCCATGCAGTTTCAACAAAACTTTCTCCTGGAATGCCTTAGCCGACCTTGGGGCTAGCATTAACCTCATGCCATATTCGCTATATGCCAAATTATCTCTCGAAAATCTTAAACCTACCAAAATGAGCGTTAGATTAACATATAGATCATTCCAATACCCTGTTGGAATAGCTGAAAATATGCTCGTTGAAGTTGGTAAATTCACCTTTCCTACTGATTTCGTTCTGCTGACCATGTTGTCGCTCCGACACCTAGTTCCGCAATCACTATTCCTAAAACCGCAAACGAATTTGCTATCAAAGGTAACCACTTGGCCCTTGTCAAAGGAAACCAATTCGATGGTAGAACCAAAACCGATCCTCATAAACACATTCACAAATTCCTCTGAATCTGCGATATGTTCAAATACAGAGATATTGAGAATGAAGCCGTCCGCCTAATGATGTTTCCCCTATCCTTTACTGGGGAAGCAAAAACATGGTTGGATGAACTCAACGAAGGAACTATCAAAACATGGGATGAACTTCAAACCGCTTTCATTAGTTGTTTCTTTCCCTCAGCTCTTTTTGACTGACTTTTCGGAGAAATTCGAGCTTTCTCTCAACACGAGAACGAATCTCTAACCGACGCTCGACTTCGTATGAAGAAAATGCTCTAAAACTGTCATGGTCACAATCTGTCCAAAGGCAACATTATCAAAATCTTCTATCATGGTCTAAGCGAAAATTCATGAAAACTTTTTGTTAGACTCGCTTTTATAATGATTACCGCGACCGAGACTCGAATCGCGATAATTGGCATTCAACCGAACGAAGTAGTTACAATCGAGACAACTACCGATCCAATACTGATGATAAACCATACGATCTTCAAAAACAATTCAACGATTTATAAAATCTCAGCAATCGACCAACGCTTTTGTCATGGATCTTAAAACTCAACTCGAAACCGTAGCCAAAAATCATCAAGCTTCAATTCAAAATCTTGAAACCAAGTTCGACAGACTTGCTGACAATGATGAACTTGTTCCAACAAGAACCATTACAGTTTGGCAAGTATGCATCGATTATCGTAAGCTCAATGAAGCAACAACAAAAGATCACTTTCCCTTAACTTTTATGGATCAAATGCTAGAAAGACTAGCAGGAAATAAATACTTTTGTTTTCTCGATGGTTTTTCTGTTTATTTTCAAATTCCTATCGACCCTAATGACCAAGAAAAAACAACATTCACATGTCCTTTCCGTACATACGCTTATTGGTGAATGCCTTTCGGTTTATGTAATGCTCTTGCCACATTTCAAAGATGTATGTTGGCAATCTTTCACGATATGATCGAAGAATCCGTCGAAGTATTCATGGACGATTTCTCCGTCTTTGGAAATTCTTTTGACACATGCCTAAACAACCTTGATAAAATGCTCTAACGTTGTAAAGACGCTTATCTCGTCCTAAACTAGGAAAAATGTCATTTTAGGGTCATAGAAGGAATTGTGCTCGGACACAAGGTGTCTAGCACTGGACTTGAAGTTGACAAGGAAAGAATTGATGTAATCTCAAAACTTTCACCCCCTACTAATATTAAAGGTATTAGAAGCTTTCTTGGACATGCCGGTTTTTACCGACGTTTCATTAAAGACTTCTCAAAAATTGCTCGACCTCTAACTAAACTGCTCGAAAAAGACACTCCATTTGAATTCGATGATGAATGTCAAAAAGCATTTGAATTATTAAAAGAGAAACTCACATGTGCTCCTGTGATCGTAAGCCCAAACTGGAATCTTCCATTTGCCTGTTGAAAATTATTGTGCGATGCAAGTGGATTTTCGATGTTAGGAGCCGTTTCTAGGTCAAAAGATGTATAAAAAACTTTACCAATCTACTTCGCAAGCAAAACCCTTAATTCAGCTCAACAAAAATACACAGTAACCAAAAAAGAACTTATGGCTGTAGTTTTTGCATTTGACAAATTCAGATCCTATCTTATTCTCTCAAAAACTATTGTTCATACCGATCATTCAGCTCTAAGGCACTTATTCAAAAAGCAAGATGCTAAACCACGCCT
Organism: Tanacetum coccineum; assembly: GCA_026074375.1. Lineage (NCBI taxonomy): Eukaryota > Viridiplantae > Streptophyta > Magnoliopsida > Asterales > Asteraceae > Tanacetum > Tanacetum coccineum. The sequence goes on from BQNB010063141.1 coordinate 21,338, forward strand.
TATTCGATGGATCTTACTTCTACAAGAATTCGACATAGAAATCAAAGATAGAAAAGGTACCGAAAATGTTGCAGCCGATCACTTATCCCGACTTGAAAATGATGAAACAAGCGATGATAGTGAAGTCGATGATAACTTTCCCGGAGAAACTCTTATGGAAATCAACACCAAAAACGAACCATGGTTCGCAGACTTTGCAAACTACCTAGTCGGTAATATTATACCAAAAGGAATGACGTATCAACAAAAGAATAAATTTTTCTCTGACCTCAAACACTACTTTTGGGAAGAACCCTATCTTTTCAAAGTATGTTCTGACAGTATGATCAGACGTTGTATATCTGGAACCAGGAACACTCTCCAAAACATTCTAGATCAAATGTCACCACGGAGTGCATATCCAACCCGGCTAGCATAGATCATTTTTAGGACCAGTAATGTAACATCTCAAAAGGTCCTTGATTTAGGGATTTTTACTGGAGCTGCATAAGACGAAGATCAAAGAGAGTCACATGTACTCGGACATTACAGAATTAGTAACCAGTACCTCAATCTAAGAGTCGATTGCATGATCCTACGCCATTCTCAGCCAGCTCTATGACGATATAATGTCTACAGAACTCACTAGTGACTGCACGTGTGTGTGACCCGCCCGTCTTATAAAATAAATCATTCGTATGTTAGTCTCAATCTCACGTTCCTATTTCTCGATAATTCATGTGGTTGGATCCTCTTTCGTGATAGCTCACTTGATAGACATCCAGGCGACCAGCTTGAACAACAGCAATCTAATCTACAATGATCCGTCACATGAAAGAGATAGTGGAGTACTGAGCCTGTGCTAACGCCCATGTCCAATGCTCTTTCTGCTAATTAAATGGGCACCGACAGAAGCCGTCCATAGCCTCTTGTGGACTCACAACCACAACTGACGCTCCCCCCCCGCCCTCACGACGAGAGGCAGTGTCACTCCAACCTTTCCTATTCTAGAATAATCCGTCGTCCGCACTCTCCCTTTCGTGGATTGCCACCACAGCTCCCTCTATCATGCGACTACGTGGTACTCCCTATCTCTGTAATTCACATACTCACTAATGGAAAACCAACAATGCAAAAGGTATGGTGCGTCCTCACACCCACGTCTTATGCATACACACTATCTTTTATAAAACTCCACTCTCTTCCGTTGGTCAATGACTTCGAGCTAAGATACGAACATGCTCTCTGAATAAGAATATGTGAACACGCAGAATAAGACCCATCTACTGAGAACGCGGACGCTCTCTCACCCCAGCGATGTTTGGTCAAAAAAAAACTTATTGAATGCTATTTGGGGCTTTTCGCACTTGTACGAATAAACACTCTGTCCCCAAAAAGCCCCACAACATAGTGACACAAGAGAGACTCAATCCCAACGCGCCGTAAACCTCAGCAGAGCTACTCACACCACGCACATCATCATGCGGCACCTCCATCTAGCAACTATACCTCCCTGAACACCCTCACTATACTCTCTGTTGATCACTTCGTCTAATATACAGTCCGCCCGCCCCCCCCCCCCCCCCATCACTGCGGCACCATGCGGCTATAAACTTGTACTCACTCGACCGACTCCACCCGCCCACTCGTGCTGGTGAGAAACAGCTATGTCTCATCGCCCTTACTCGAGTTAGATGATTTTAGACCACACCAAGCTTATATGAAAACTCTCGTCTATACAAGGAAAGAAACAAAGTCTAGCATGACAGAAAATTAAGAATGAGAAAGGAATTCAAGCAAGGAAACAAAGTCTTACTCTTTCACTCAAAATACAAATTTATGCAACCGAAACTCAGATCTCGATGGTTAGGACCTTATGTGGTAAAACATTAATATCCATTCGGATATGTTGAACTTTATGGAAAAGATGGAAAGACATTTATAGTCAATGGACACCGACTCAAACTAAATCATGAAGAGGATAATGACCCAAGGGAAGCAGTCATTCCCTTTTTCCCAAACAAATAAATACCAAAAATACGAGTCTAGCTAACGACTCTCTTAAAAATTAAGCGCTTCTTGAGAGGCAACCAGTGCTTTCACTTAAGTGTGGAGGAGTTCCTCCTCAATTCTTTTACTAATATCCTTTATTTATTTTCTAAAAAAAATCAACAAAAATATTTTCTTTTTGTGTGCTTTTTGTATATTTACTCTTATGCAGGTAATTTAGCTCGAAGATATGGAAAATTTTGACGCATACTCAAAAGATAGCTCTACCACAGCTATGCATTTCTTTATACGCCGGGAAGTACCGTTGTCCTTTAATTTTCCTTATTTTATCTCTGTTATCAGTTATCACATTGAGGGTGATGTTCAACTTAAGTGTGAAGGGGAGCCAAATAGGAAAAATTAATCATATCCCTCTATGTTTGCCCTGTTTAAATTTTTCAACACATATTTTGAAGAAAAGAAAAAATCTTAATTATATGCTTTCAAAAGTAAAAAATGTTCTTAGTAAGGCAAGTCCACCCGGATTGACACTATAACTAGCATAAAAATCAACCCACCTAAATTGTGAGAATCTAAGCCTTAAAAATATTCAGGTATCCACCTTTTGATACCTAAGATAATTGATGCCTTTAGCTTGTTCGAGTTAAGGTTTGATTGCAGTCATATGTGTCTATTCTGTCATTACGGATTTGTACGTATGGTCTTTGTCCCCTTTTCTGGAACATTGGTATTGGTAGAAAATTATGTTTGAGAGAGCCGGTAATTTAGAATCTCTAGAACTTGTGCTTAACATCGTTTACTAGACCGAAGCCTATCTCGTTAAGTATATCTCATAAAGTTCTTGTTCTCGCAAGCGCTCTCTTGTTAAATGCAATGTTGCTGAAATATCTGAAAGTCAAGTGACGAAGTTCTAAGCGTTTGGTAAAAAAAAGTTATAGTAGTTCAAAAGAAATAAAGGCTTATGTTTGGCGCATGAAGATCGAATCCTATCTAGTACCCAAGTTCCGCCCTTCGGTCAGGTTTATGTGTTAGGTACAAGCCTATGGTAGCTGTCTAGATTATGTCTGTGCCAATTGAGTGTTCTTCACAAAAATCATATAAACCCTATCTAAGTGGCTGAGTGAATTCTAAAATCAAACACTATCCCTGTGTGAGGTGCTATGTAATATGTCTACGCTTGAAAAGTTATCTAATATGCAAACTCTTGTTAAAATCCAAATTTCTCTACGTCACGATAAATGAATTTATTTTCTCGCTTTCATTGCTTGAGGGCAAGCAATAAGCTAAATGTGGAAGGATTTGATAACGCCTAAATTATACATATTTCTATGGCGTTATTTGTGTTTATTTTATCATTTCTCATGAACTTTTGGTACTTAATTAAGCTTAATTTGCTTATAGGTTCACCTGAAGACTCTAAAGACTCATGAACAATAAGTTCTACACATCTTTTGGAGGCAAAGACAAAGAAAAGAAGGATTTTCATATTTACAAAGTTCAAGAAGTATAGACGCCAACTTTCTGAAAGTTCGCCGTACTTCCCTTATGAAGTCTCAAAACCGGCGAACGTTTATATTTGTTAGCCGCACTTTTTCCTAAGTCGAAGTATTGAAGTCTAATAAATAAACTGCAATTAACTCTCCTAAACCGCGAACTTATTGTATGTTGCGTCGCACTTTCAGTCCAAAACTTTTAAATGTACCATCGCAATTAAACTCCTCAAGTAAGCCGCACTTAAAACCAAAACCGGCGCACTTTTCCTAAATTTTAGCCTATAAATAGAGGACGATTTTTGCATCTCAAATTATCCTTCACTTCATCATTATCACCCTCACTACACACACTCCCTAATTTAACCAAAACACCTAAATAACTCCTACCTCTCTTGAGACAAAGATGTATACAATCAAGTAACGAAGAAGTTTTCTTACTTTGTTGTTTGAGATTATGGAATTTAATGTAAAGTATGATTTTGTTATGAAACTCCTTAGCCATGAGTAGGCTCAATCTCCATCATGAACTACTCGGTGAACTACGATAATGAAATAAGCGCTTTGTATAATCTTGATAATTTAATCTTAAGCTTATATTGACACTGTTATATCTTTATCTTATCCACTTTTGACTGATCAACCTAGATTATTTAATCATATCGGTATGGTCGATAGACATGTTTATGATTTATTGTGGTTTTAAAGATTTGTCTATGTGTCGTTATGTCTGTGTGAGAATCCACTTTCGTAATTGATAAACAAAAATAAGCTTTGATTTTGTATAATAGTAACTGGATTTTTTGGGACAAATTTGGTATAGTTAACTAAATATAAGTCTTAAGTTAACCAAGTTGATTTGTGAAAATGTTTTCTGACGAGAAATCGCCTTTATAAATTAATGCCCTATTCTCATGATCAAATCATTCCAAACACTTATAAATTATTTTCAACTATCCGAGTAGTCATTTTTATTATCATTGGAAAACCTAAAGTTACTTTCAAAACAGTTAAATTCTATTCTCTTTCTGATTATTTGAACACTACTCTAATCCCTATGGAACGACCTGGTTTTACCTAAACAGATTATACTACATACGTGGGTTATACTTTTACCCGTGTGTTTTCCTATAATTAATCGGTATTTTCACTCTTATAAATTTAAAGCTTTTGAAACACATCAATATCATTGGTAATCCAGGGGCTGGAATGCTCACAAGAGTTATGGCCAAACAACTTAGTGCTGCCTTAGCTCATAAATGTCTCTTTGTAGATTTTCTTTCTGAAGAAGAACCTAAAAAGGTTTTTGAAGCACTAAAGCATCTTGGATGGGTTGATGCCATCCAAGATGAACTTAATCAATTTGCCAAAAATAAAGTCTAGACATTAGTTCCTGCACCTTATGGTAAAACCATAATTGGCTCAAAATGGGTATTCAAAACAAAAGGGATGAAACTGGAATTGTCATTAAAAACAAGGCAAGACTTGTAGCTCAAGGCTACAATCAACAAGAAGGCATAGATTATGATGAAACCTTTGCTCCTGTTTCAAGACTTGAAGCAATTAGGATCTTTCTTGCCTTTGCCACATACATGAACTTCATAGTTTATCAAATAGATGTCAAAAGTTTCTCAATGGTAAACTAAAAGAAGAAGTTTATGTCAAACTACCTCTAGGTTTTGAGAGCAGTGAGTTCCCCAACCATGTCTGCAAATTGGATAAAGCCCTTTATGGACTTAAACAAGCTTCAAGAGCATGGTATGAAACTCTCTCAACCCATCTCACTAAACACAAGTTTGTAAGAGATAAGATAGAAAACACTCTGTTTATCTACAAAACTCAAACTGATGTGATTTTAGTTCAAATCTATGTTGATGACATTATCTTTGGGTCCACCAGCACAAAATTATGCAAACAGTTTGCTAAACTGATGACTCAAAGATATGAAATGAGCATGATGGGTGTCCTCACCTATTTCCTTGGATTTCAAATTATACAATCTAAAAGAGGCATTTCAATCAACCAAGAAAAATATGTCAAGGATCCGCTGAAAAAGTATGACATAAATGGTTCATCAGTGAAAACTCCAATGGTACCTCCTAATAAGTTAAGACTTGATCTCAATGGCAAAGCTGTAAATAAGACTCAGTACAGAGGTATGATTGGATCACTAATGTACTTAACTACAAGCAGACCTAACATTCAGTTCTCAACTTGTCTCTGTGCAAGATATCAAGCAAATCCTAAGGAATCCCACCTTATTGTTGTTAAGAGAATTTTTAGGTACCTAAAGGGTATTTCTAGTCTTGGTCTGTAGTATCCAAAATGTTTAGGTTTTGATCTAAAAGGATACTCAGACTCTGACTATGCTAGTTGCAATATGCACAGGAAAAGCACCTTAGGTGCTTGTCAGTTGCTAAGAGGCATGCTTATGTGCTGGAGTGCAAAAAAGCAGCAGTCAGTAGCTATGTCATCAGCTAGAGCTGAATATGTAGATGTTGCTGGATGTTGTGCCAACATATTATGGATGAAAAGTCAACTCACTGACTATGACATCATATATGAAAAGGTACCCATATTTTGTGATAATACAGTGCTATTGCAATATCAAATAATCCAGTTCTGCACTCAAGAACAAAGCATATTGATATCAGATATCACTTTATCAGAGATCATATTCTAAAAGGGGACATTGAATTACATTTCATTCATACTCAATATCAACTTGTTGATATCTTCACCAAGCCTTTGGATGAGCCAACTTTCAAAAGATTGATTGTTAAACTAGGTATGCTGAACATTGATTCAAAACCTAAAATTTTAGTTCTGCCTAAAGAAAACAGAAGCTTTAACGCTTTCATCCAAAACTGAACAAATTTTCATGTTAAGTGTTAGTTCAGTTTCTGCATACAGCCTTTAGCTTGCTTAAGTAAAGTAACTGAGCAATCACATATGTCTCATTCATGGATTTGCATGAGCATGTGTAGTTTTGTCGCCTTCACTGAAGCACATATATTGGTTAAGTCAAAAACGAAACACAGCTTGTAAATTTTCTTTAGTTCAATTTAGACAAATAATTTTATCTAAATATTCAGCTATATCTCGAATAAAGTAACTAAGCAATCACATTTGTCTCATTCATATATTTGTATGAGCACTTGTGGTTTTGTCGCCTTCGCTGGAAGATTGATGATGATGAAGATTACAATAATCACTTCAGCATGACATAACATCAAACCTGAACCTAGTCCAGCGTTTTCAAAACATCAATCTTAAGGTCAGCTTTAAAGCACATGTGATTTTCAAAAGTAATATTATTTTATCAAAATAATTTTTCCTCTAAAGAAATTGTTGCATTAAAATATATTAAAAAAAGGAAGTCCAACAGTCAGAATGACCTCATCACCTTTCTCTCACCTACTTTTTTAGTTGAATAGATGGCTGTTTACTGTTCTAGGTGTCAGATACATGCTTTGCTGACTTTCATTTAATACAAAGTTTAGCACACATGTTGAAAACAAACCCTAAACATTCACATAACTTTATAACCTCAAATGATAATTACAATTTCTTAAAGAAAATTTTGTAATTTCATCCTTCATATAAATCACAACAAACCTTTCACATCCCACTCTCACAAATTCATCAAGAACAAAAATAACACACACCTAAAAAACAAATCAAACCTTCAAAACCCTAATGGCAGAATCATCATCACAGAATCCCTCATCACCTAAAATCATCCCCAAAGAAGAACTTGTCACTTTTGAAAGACCTGAAAGCCCAAACCCTTTCTTGCCGGCTGATAATGTAGATTTCACCTTTGACAAAATATAGTTCAACACGAATAATGAGGTGGCTCTAGTATATCCTGACCATCCTAAGACAAAATACTTTCAAGAAATCTCCGATTTCATTTCTAAATGTTGCCTTAGCAAAAACCTTTCTTAGTGATACAGACTAATATGTTAAGTATTTGGCATAATTCTGGTACACTACAAAATCCCTAGAAAATTCTAGGATCTGGGCTTCCACTCCTTCTGGGGGTGTCAAGGGTGAAATAGGTTTGACCACCTTTAGAAATGCCATTGGGGCACATTACTCTGATGAGTATGTTGACGTTCCCTCTATCTCTATAGTGAGACCATGGTTTTCTAACATAGGGTACAATGAAGAAATTGGGGACAAAGGAACATTTAAAAAAAGCTGTCTTCCTCTTAAGTGGCGATTACTGATGGGTCAAATCATTCAGTGTGTGGGAGGTAAATCTGGTGGGTTTGACCAAATTTCAAACAAGGATGCTACCATTCTCTACTGTTTAGCAAATGGGTTAAAAGTAGATTATGCTAAGATAATTCAGAAAGATTTGATAAGTAAGCTCAAAAAGAAACAAAGGGAAAAGGTTATTCCCTATCTATGGTTCATTTCTCTCCTACTGGAATACATGACACCTGAGTATCATGAAGGCAATCTAACAGTCAACCCCACTCAAGTCTTTAGTATCCATAATTGGGCACTAAAGGCAAACCAACCTGATGGACCTCCCTTCACTAAACATATGTTAGAAGTCTGTCAGATAGATGTGCCTAATGTTCCCAAAGCTCCTGAACCCTCCTCACATACTAAGGAGCAGGTCCCTCAAGGAAAAAAGCCTAGAGCTAAAACTAGACTCAAAAGAAAGAAATCTTCTAAACACACATCTGAGTCTAATACTAAGGCATCTAATTCCCAAGCTAGCCACACAGATAGTAAAAATCTGTCCACACCAGCAATGGATAGTCACCTAAGCCAGCCTTTAGCTCCCACTCTAATGGTTGCTGAAATGCATAAAGAGGACCTACAAGCAGCCAGTGATCTAACTTCTTTAGGGGTCACTAGTGAAGAAGGAGCTGACCCTCAGCTCGGTAGTGGTATGTCTGCATTTAAATTCTTATTGAACCTGTTTATTCAGCTTCTTTCATTTTCACTCTGGGTATGCATCAGGACATGATGCTTCAGCAGATTCCATAGCTGAAGCTAATCCTGGAAATTCTGCTTCTAATGATTCCATATCTTTATAACAAGGTATGGATGAAGGAACCAAACACTATGATCACATATTTGCAAGGACTAATCTAAGTGTTCTTGTAGATAAAACCAAATCTGATAGAGATGGGTTAAAATCTACACACACTGATTCAGGTATAAATAAAGAGTCCAGAGCTGATAAAATCTTAAAAGAAATAAAGCTAGAGGACTTATCAGATCTAATGAAAGATATAAGATCTACCTTCTTCGCTCCAAAATCCCCACAAGATGAGCCAATCATTGTTTTAGATAGGAGTGAAAAAGAGGAAGAAGCTAAAAAATATGAAGACCCCCCTTCAACCTCTCATACTAAACCTAAAGATACTTTAGCTTCACATCCTCCATCTCCTAAATCAGCTCAGATACAAGAGTTAATGGCTCAGGTACATTTACTTCAGTCTCAGAAGGAAAAGCTGGAACAACAAAAGGCAAAAGCCAAAGGAGAAGTTGCTTCACTAAAGGATAAACCCTCATACCTAGATATCAACTAGCTTACTGAACTTCTAGTAACATCTTTCAAACCTGAACTATCCAAACTCTTAGCCTCGCATGACTTTGCTAACTGCTTACCCACTGAACTAAAATAGCTCCCCTCCAAAGTAACTCAATTATCTGGAGACATCAAAGAGCTAAAGCATCAAGTTAGAGATATGGAAATCGAGCTACCTGAGGACTTAAAAGAGATCCCAACTAAACTAGAGACTTTCACTTCCACTGTCTCTAGCCTTACTTCCTAGGTCACTGAACTGAAGAATATTCAATTGGAACTTCCACCAGAGTTTCTTAATTTACCAACTCAAATTTCTTTAGTTCAGGAAAAGCTCAAGACTCTAGATTCCCTTCCAAGTCTATTAAACAAGGTGACTAATACCTTGAATAGGTTTTCCACTATGGTGGAGAATACATAAGGAGCTACAACCAAGGATGTTCCTTCAATAGGCCAAGCATTTGCTTCACCTGCTGAGGGGAAGAAGAACACAAAGGATGCTAATACAAACATGAAAAATAAACTAGTTGATCTCTTAGGCATAGATGTTGTCACACAGTACTACAACAAGAAGTTACTCTATGAAAAATATTGTTAAAAGATGATGAAAAGAAGAAAAAGCTCCAAGATCATAAACTGTGATGTTCTCACTAAAAAGGGCCCTATCTCACTGAAAGTATATAGGGAAGATAGGAAAGTTGAAGTCACTAAAAAATTTAAATTTAGTGACTTACATCTAGTTTAATGGAGAGAAGTAGTACAAGCTTATCCTGATAGAAAAGAAAAAGGATGGAAAACTATCTATGGACTAATAAAGACAAGAATGGAATACCTTGAACAAACTTAAAAAGAGCTACATATTGACTTTAACAAATCCTTCCAAGAACAAGATCCTATGGATGAGCTAAATGATTTAGCTAGCAAGAGAAGAAAAAGAACTGGTGATTCAACAGACCATTCCAGGTCATCAAAGAAACACAAGTCATCAAGTTCAGCATAAAGAAGAGGTTTAGTGAGCAACAGGAACATAAAATGTAATAATCTTTTGTATTGACTTTATCTTTTGTAAATGTAATGTAATGAAAGTTAATAGAAGTGGTTATCAGTTTATGTTGTTCAATTTATATTAGTTGTGTAAGAAGAAGTTATTTTACTCACTTACAACTGATTTTTACTTAGGCTATTTATATACGCAAATAGGGGGAGATTGTTGGGTTCAGTTCTTGAGCCCTTAAATCTTTTAGTAGATTTAAACATAAAATCCCCTAAGTATTACTCAAGCTGAAGTTCTTAAGCTTGAGTAGCTAAAGTTTTCTTCAGTGTCAGCTCTTCAGGTCCTTAGAAGATTAGGAAGTATCTTCACTTCAGTTTATGCAGTAGTATATAAACTAAAGAAGGCCCTTGGTTGAAGCTTTAGTTCAGCTTGGTTGGCAATTCTAAGCTGAACGTATTCTATCTCCTTAACAAAAGCTAAAATGTGTTGTTTCACTTCCAGAAGGATTACAAGGTAGGAAAAAGATTGCTTTATGTCAAAAGGAATAAAGCAATCTCCTTTGGAAAAGGTGCTTCTTAAGTAAGTATAGAAGTACATTATTTTTCCTTAAAGGACTGTACCTGGTACTCTAAAGCATGTCAACATTTAATGTTATCTCAACCACCCATTAGATGTGTGCCACGTGTACTAGGTTAACTTGTAAACCATAATCCCTTTTCCTATAAAAAAAGAGGGATTCCTAGAGTAAATATTATCTCTTCTAATTAATGTGAAACACATTGAAGAGTTCATTTATCTCTCAAACAAACTGACTCGTACCACTAAAAGTTAAAGCTTCAGTTTGGTCATAACAAGTTTATTTTCTTACTCTCTTAACTTTGGTTAGAGTTTAAGTTCGAATGAGATAACACCCCAATTGTCATTCTACCACCTTGTTATTCGGCAAGCAAGGTGTGTCATAGATTCTTTATTTGATTCTAATAAAGTCCTATACGTTGAAAAGTACTTCTGTGTGTTTTAAACTTGTTCTTTATATTGCTTATATACATTTGTTTAAAACTCACTTTGTTGCCACAGAATTTTGATAAAGTTTAACTTAATAAACCGTATATCATATTCCAAGGGACCAACAAGTGGTATCAGAGCACTCTAATTTATAAAACCTTTTCAAAGTTTTTATAACTGCTCAAAAGATTTTTAAAATCAAGATCCATCTTAAATGATAGCAGAAGTACCACAGACTCTTAAATATAGGGGTGTCCTGTTAAATGCCGCTCCTGTACTAGAGGTGGAAAATTTTACCAACTAGAAGAAGAGGTTCATGTACCACATCCTTGGTATTAAACCCCAGTTTGACAATATCATCAAACCCCATGACTGCTGGTCAAAGGAAGCCAGAAGGACAATGGACTGGAAATGAGAGAAAGGCTACTAACTTAGATCAGCGACTCAAAAGTCTCATCATGTCTATCCTTCCAGATGACCAAATCAATTCTGTCATAAATTGCTTAATTGCTAAATCAATCTGGGATGACCTGATACTGTATCACGAGGGCCCCTCTGATGTGAAAGAAAGTAGGGTTATGGACCTAAAGTTGTGTTATAACACCTTCAAATTCAAAGAAGGTGAAACACCAACACAAACTTTCACCAGATACAAAGCTTTGATGAATGAGTTAGTAAATAATGGCATCAAACTTTCAAAGCTTGAAATAAATACTGGTTTTTTAAATGGGTTACAGAAGAAGTGGCTAAGTTTCTGCTAAATCCTCATAAACATAAATAATGTGAAAGATTCTGAGCTTGATTCTCTATTTGATAAACTTAAATATGAATAAAACCTAATAGACAGTATTTATGAGGCTGAAAAGAGAAAATCTCTTGTCTTTGCAACACCTTTGTCAACTACTTTCTTCTCTACCTCTATTGTCCAGGACTTTCAAGATAGTCCTGATGATGAAGAGGATACAAGAAGCAATCATGAGTATCTGAATGACCTAGATGAAGAATATCAAGCAAGAGCTCTTTTAGCCAAGTCCAAAAGGTTCTTCAAAAAGGGTACTCAAAGGTTCAGCAGTACCAAAGCAATTGACCAAACTGAATGTCACAAATGTGGCAAGAAAAGTCATTTTGCAAGAGACTGCTAGTTAAAGACTTCAGTTCAATCATACCAGTCAACCTTTCAACCAAAACCTCTCAGCTCCTCTCAGCACAAACCAGATTTAAGACCTACAAAGGACTTTGAAGCTAAATACAATAAAATCAAGGCGAAACTGGATCTTCTAAGCTCAAGTACTTCAGCTTCCAAAGCTGCAACTGCTAAGAACAAAGGTCTTATAGCTGAAGCCTATGAATGGGATAAAGAAGAAGTGTCATCAGATGACAATAAGATGGCAGAATTTAAAGTACTTATGGTACTAGCTGAAGATGATGATGTTGTTAGCAAAGAAGGTGCCAGAAATAGGGAATGGGTAAAGACTCCATGAGAAAGTATGACATCAGAAAGCCTATCTGGTACCTGGACAGTGGATGCTCAAGGCATATGACTGGTGTCAAGAGTTACCTGCACAAATATATGGAACAATCAGGACCTAAGGTGGTGTTTGGAGATGACTCTACATGCACAACTAAAGGTTATGGCTCTATCAAATGTAATGGTATAGTTTTTACAAAGGTAACATTTGTAAATGGTCTTAAGTATAATTTAATTAGCATTAGTCAACTCTGTGATGCTAAATATATTGTTTAGTTTGATGAGAAAAGAGGAACAATCTTCAACTCAAACAAAGAAGTTGTAATGATTGCTCCAAGATTAAGAGATGTATATGTTCTTGACATGACATCTTCTGCTCAAGAATCCTTCTTCTTTGCAAAAGCCACTAAAAATCTCAACTGGCTTTAGCATAAAAGACTTGCTCGTCTAAACTTCAAAACAATCAATAAACTGGCAAAACAAAATCTTTTCATTGGTCTTTCCTCACTTGTCTACTCAAAAGACAGACCATGTTCATGTGGTAATGAATCTGACGTAGCTGGAGTGAGGCTGCATTTTAGTGTTAGTGATAAACAACAGATATAGACGAATATGGCTTTGTCAATCATCGAGATTCGGTTGCATTAACCTCCGATTTTATAAGGACCGTTTTATTGTACAAATAATGTACCTGTGATTAGGTAGGCTCAATTTAGAAGAACCTCCTTGACATGGTTTCCAGCTCAAAGTGTTAGATCCTCTAACGCAGAAGCATTAGATTCACCATACTTGCGTGTTCTCTTTACCGGAACGTCTCAAAGCAGACAACACGGTAAGAGTGAATCTGTGAGTTACTATCTTTCTGATTGAATCATCAATTTATTTATTGGTCCAAAATTAATATCTAGTTAACACAAGCTTGATTCGTATAGAATCTCGCAAGTCACCTACCGCATAGCTGTTTGAGGTTGACTCTGGAAGGATTTCCATTCGTCATTGTGAAACTTAAAGAGTATCACTTTGAATGTTCTGGCAGAATCACATGGATAATGCGTAGGTCTCTAGTTAACAGCTTGTGAACTTATTGGTGTTCAACAAGAGTTTGTCATGAAATGTGTCCTAATGAGATTTATTGTTTGATCTCTTTGGCTCTAGACTCGATTAGTGCGTTTTTGTAACAACCCGAGTTTCAGGTCAACGTCCCGAGCTATGGTAATTATTTTATTACATAATTGATTTTAAGCGTTTATGCTATATAAGGTTTGGTGAAAATTTCCATTTATTGGGTAATTACAAGCCGTGATTAGGTTTCTATTTTGTTTTTAGCATCTGAGAAAGTTAAAAAAATTTATATTGTTGCTCAGAGAGCGTGATTATTTTATTTATTTTATTTTATGGCTTTTCCACGTGCTTTTGTAAAAAGCGTATCAAGAATCAAGGTTTACGTGATTTAACATTTTATTAATGTTTTAAAATAAATTTAGTGGGACGGAATAACAATATTTACGAATGTGGTGTGACCCGAGCTTTTTGGCCGACTGTAAAACAAAAAAAATAACTTTGTACTAGTTTTGAAGGACTAATATGGAAGGAGGGACTATTTGTGTTAAAGTTTCAAACTTAACCCCTATATATATCACCACATGCACTCATTTCATTTTTACAAAAAAAAATTCTTTTCCCTCCCCCTTGCTCCTCCACAACTGGCCACCACCAACACACCACCACCACCATCAATTTTCTGACATGCAATATGATCTAATTATATTTTCTTAATCCTCTCATCAAATCTTACATATCCCACTAAAAATATTACACATGCAATGGGTATTTTGTGCAATAGAAATTGGGTTGAGTTCTTGAAGTTTTGATCTCAAAAGGGTGTTTATTGAGGTTAGATTAGTGTTATTTGCAAGTGGGTTTTGTTGAAAAAGCTTTGATTTTGGTTGTTGGGTTGTGTTC